>PVJA010025418.1:0-30792 GCA_004027025.1 Myocastor coypus
ATGGAACCAGACCCAGTCTGAGGCTGAGGCAGGAGGACAGCACTGAGTTCAAGGCCAGCCTGAACAATACAGTAAGACCCAGTCTCAAAAAAAAGCATAATGGATTCAGACTTGGAACTTGGAAGAAAATGAAGCAGTATCTTCAAGATAAAGTAATTTCCTTTAAAAAAATTATTTTGATTAGTACATGTTTGCAGTAATTATGCTCATTATGAAGAACTAGCACATGTACATAACACATCTTAGTTTTTAGGGTAAAATAATTTCTAACTGCACTTTGCCAAAGGATGAAGTGTTCTGAACCATATAATGCAGAAAATGCATGTGTACCTTAGTACTCAAAACTGACCCAGTGTAACAGTGATATTAGGAGTCAAAACAAAACTTTTTTATAACTGTGTTAGGCTGGTGGGGATGGAAGATGGAACATATGCATGTATACGTGCAAACGAGTGAGAAGGAAGGAAGCAAAACCCTCATCTCACTACGGGAATTCAGTGGATAGCTGGGAAAACCAAGGATGACACTATACACATGTCACATGGGGCATGAAGGTGAATATGAAGAGTGGCAAACGTAGCAGAGACCAACTCGTGATAATAAGCCTTTAATGCTACTGGAGTTTGGAAAGTGTGCACAATGTAACTTCTATAGAATCAGGGAAATTGAAAAAAGGAATACATAGTGAGCGTAAAGCCTCCGTAGCCATCATTCTTCATTACAGTAAACTATTCTGTATAGAATTCACCCCTAATAGGTGAAATTATTTTGATTGGATTTTACTAATGTAAAGGGAGAAAAAAGCACATATATGTGGCAAAAAAAAGTATGTATTGATAGAAAACAAGTAATGTGCCAAGACAGGTAGAGAATTCAATAAACACTTTTCAAAACAACCTTTGGTAGAGGGTTGTAGGTCAAACTGCCTGTCATACCCAAAACTATCACACTAAGGATTTTCATCTAAGCCCTTGAGCACAACTGAAAGTGGCATGTGTAAAGTGCCCAACAGACCTCTCGCACAGGGAAGGTACCCTTCTGCTAGGGAAGCACTCGCCTGTTATCTTCTGCTCACTTGCTCTCTCACCTGAATCACACAATCATCAGAACTTGAAATAAGAGTCTTCCCGTCAGCTGTGAACTGGACGTGCCGTACTGCTTTCATGTGCCCAGTCTTAGACTGAAAGACTTTGTGGTTGAGAAGTTCTAAAACCTTCAAAGCAGAAAAACACAAGAAATTAATTCAAAGAGATTAAGCAAACCTAGGACCTACACCACAAAGATAGTAAGCTGAGCTTACACTAAAGAGAGTATAGAATTTCTACCATAGTACTTTCCATTTACCTAAAAACACACAAATAAGCCAGGTTAGCACTCAGGAGACTGAGGCAAAAGGATCACAGAGATTGAGGCTACGGTTACACAATGAGTTCAAGGTCAGCCTGAACTATACAATGAAACACTGTATGGTGGCACACATCTGTAATCCCAGCACTTTGGAGGCTGAGGCAGGAGGACTGCTGCAAGTTCCAGGCCAGCCAGGGCTACAAAGTAAGTTCAGGGCCTGTATGAATAGCCAAGTGAGACCCTGTCTCAAAAAGACAAAACAAAAACAACAAAGCCCACACAAATGAATCAATCTCTCTCTCTCTCTCTCTCTCTCTCTCTCTCTCTCTCTCTCTCTCTCTCTCTCTCTCTCTCTCTCTCTCTCTGTCTCACACACACACACACACACACACACACAACCCAGAATGAAGCACTTGCTAAAATGCCCAGATGGAAGGAGGGACCAGTCATCTTCTGATTACACAACTATCCAACTCATCAAACAAGTGGCAATCTGGGCTGAGTCTCCAAAAAGAAAATGACTTTTAAAACAATGAAAAAGAAGACAGGAAAAATCCCAGGTGAAGCAAAGTATGCTCTTCATAAAACACCACAGACATAAGGAAAGACAAAGGATGAGGAGGAAGACAGGCAGAGAAAAAGGAGCCATGACAAGGCTGTGGGACAAGGCAATGACAGGATTTGAGTTGTCATGAGACTAATATGCCACAGGCAGAAAGTAAGAAACAGGAAAACTGATGAAAATTTAAAAAAAAAAAACCTACAAATGAACTTATACCCTCCCAAAGTAAATACAGTTTCTCTGCTCAAATTAAAATATACTCAAGGAAGCCCAAGATGCTGCTGTAACAGCAGATTCCACAAATACAAATCTACCAACATAGTGGAAAAGGGGTCTCTTGGATAGCACAGGCAAGCTGAGAGCAGAGTACAAAGCCTCCCTACATAAAAAGAAGATGCTGCACAGGTCCTACAGGGAAGGAGGTTGCACTGCCTCAGGACTACCTCTGCCACTTAAAAAAGCTGTGAAAGCTAACAGCTTAGGCATCTGCAAACGAAAACAGCCAACATCTAACATCCAGACCATTACAAGGATGCAGTGAGAACATTCCGCAGAGTGAACATCTAAAAACAGTAACTGTTATTATTATTTGATGATACTAGGTTGAACCATGTGAAACTGCCATTTTATGCACTTAGAACAGATTAAAACTAGGCAAGTATTGGCAATACATGCAATCCATTTTCTAGCGATATTATTTGATGACCTGAGGAGACTAAGGACGTTGACAAAGCATGTGTGTTTTGTATTATATTTTTAAACTATCTGGAAGACCTCTCTCAGGATACTTTGAGGTTAACAAAAATGTGGTGCTGGCTTGGCAGGAAGAAGGAAAAGGGAAAAAAGGACAGTTTCAGCATAGTACTGCACAGCCCCTTGGAAGGTGAGAGCATCTCTTACTCAGCAGACAACTATAACACCCTTTCTCAGAATAGGACCCCTCGGCACAATTAATATATTGTTTTCAGAAGAAAAACAGAGCCTTAACTCTGAATCCATGCCACAGTGGCTAGGGGAAATATGAACAGACCTGACGGCACTTCCTTCTTCCTCTTGTGAATAAGCACGTAGCTTCCTGTGTGTGGGACAACATGGACTAGAGAGTTTCTTAGAAAAATAAATCCAAAGTAGGAGAAATGTGGCTAGTACCAGAATGAAATAATTCCCAAAGACTTGGGTGAGAAAAAACTGATTTTTTAAAAATTGCCACATAATTTTTATTTTCAGCTACATAAACATCTTTCTCAGGCAATAAAACAACTTGTATAGGGGGGCTTATGATTTCTGAACACATATTTTAAAAACAAACTTATTTCCATTATACTGAGTTCTGATATTAAAAAAAAAAAAAAAAAAAGATTTATAGGCTACAATTGCTTTTCAGAAAGCAGATACTTATACCGAAAACCTGCTCAGCCAACCTTCCTAGTTAAGCCAACGTTGCAGAATGAAAAACTGTGGTCCAAGCCGGGCGTGGTGGCGCACACCTGTAATCCCAGCACTCGGGAGGCTGAGGCAGGAGGATTGGTGCGAGTTGGAGACCAGCCTGGGCTACAAAAGTGAGCTCAGGACCAGCCTCAACTATAGCGAGACCCTGTCTCAAAAAGACAAAAAAAAAGAAAACTGTGGTCCAGAAGTTTTCTGTTAAGAATACTGGAAAACTTCAAAGGAATGTTTAGTTCCTACCACAAAGAGCCACCACAATTGTTTCATGATCTCCCTTGGCTTCGTCCAGAATGGCCTGGCATGGAGAGACCCCACACGTCTTCTGAAAGTACACTTTGATTTCATTCACATCAATTTCCAAATGAGAGAGCATGATCCTGACCAGTACTTGATGACGAGCTCCACTGCCCTGCATCGTCTCATGAACCTTCTTAGCAAAGAAGGCAGGTGTGCTTGTGGTGCATTTCACGGTGGCTAGGAGGCACCTCTCAACATCACCTTTCAGCTCCAGGTCTTAAGCCTTGTTCAAGTCATGTCACTGTACTTGGTGTATCTCTGAAACGCTCTATGAAGATGGGGATAGCTGCGGGTGGTCAGAATAGCATTTAGCATATTGATGTCTGTCCCCTTTCTCCTTTCTCCAGATTCATGTAAGGCCCTGCACCTGTATCCACCAAGTGTTCACTCACCCCAAGATCTTCACGCACCCTTGGAGAGAAAGTAGAGCCTTCTGGAAACCTCCAGACATGTCTGCAGTGATGTCTTTGGCCAAATCTCTCTTCAGGTCATCTCTGTAGACTCTACTAATTTCTCTGATTTCTCTATTCTTGATGCCAAAATTTCAGAGAGGGTGTCTTCATCGGTTCCAAGACCAGCTCATCTGCATCAAACTGGTGGGAGTTTTCAGCAGAGTTAACATGACTTCTTCTAGATGACCTGTGAGGGCTTTCTTCAGAGCTTCATGCAGTGGCTTCTGTTTTTCCTGGAGGTAGGCTGCTTTGATCTGCTGATGCTGGGCATTGTTTCTCCATCAGAATATCAATGATGGATGCTTCATCCACACCTTTTACTACTAAGACTTTGTGCAAAGCTTCAACATCAGAGGAGGGATTAAAGCCCAGGTAGGAGCTCGCAGCTGACCCAGGACCACCTTTGGATGCTTTCAGTTTGAACATATTCCTGTTCTTGATTGTCAATAAATGAGGCCTGCTGGAGGACTTCTGATGTCATTGCCATTTTAAAGAAGTGTCCTTTATTCCTACCTTCTCTCAAAGAACGCTAAAGAGGCTCTTCCTGGTGCTTTCAAAGTTGGTATTCTTTACTTTATATTTGTTTATTGTATTTTTTAGGGAAGAGTCTACAGGGTGTTCAGGGTCACACTACTATATCGGACTTGTAATGATCCGCCTGTTTTACAGCATCCCAAAAGCTGGGATTACAGGCATACCCACCCCACCCAGTCTCACTTGCTGTCTCAGTGTGCCCGGGGGCAGGGTTAGCACAGCAGGCCCAAGGGATGCAATCTCCAGGCCCTGCACCTTCTTGCAGGTGCTTTAATCTGCTGAGCTATTTGGCTAGCCCCCAAAGCTGGTGTTCTTTAAAAATTATTATATAGCTACAGAAAATGGCAACTTGTGACAAATTTAATTAATGATAGACAGTATTTTCATCTAAAATGATTTTTACTACTACACTAGCTTTTTTGTTTTATTGCCCAACTATTTCTGCCTACTATTTGGTCTCATTAGAGAAGTTAAAGATCTCAGACAGTGAGCACGTAGACTGCTAACACCAAGAACAGGCAAGCTGGGCTGGTGAGATAGCTCAGTGGAATAAGTGCTTGTCTGGCAAGCATAAGGGCTTGAGTTCAATCCCCAGTTACACACACACACACACACACAAAACAGGCAAGCAAAGGTGACTGGGCCCTGACATTTCCAATGAGCCTTCTCATCACCAAAGTGGGAGGGACTTACACTCCCCACAGCTGAGCCTCTAAGGAGAGGAGGGGAAAATGGTTTTGGTGCAGCTGTATAAATCTCTGACTGAGGGGATGGAAGATAGCTCTGTGGCATAAGTGTCTGCCTGGCAACTGCAAGGTTGTGAGTTTGAACCCCGGTCCCGCAAAAATAAAAGTAACTAAATCTCTGACTGACTGTGTGGTACAGAATACTGACATAGAATAGCAAACCAAATATTGGAGAGAATAAGGAAGACAAAAAGCCTAAGAAACAATAGTGAAGGCAATCTCAAAAATACACAACAATCTCGAAAAGATGATTTTTAGTCTAATGGAACAATGACTAATACAGTGCAAAAAGATTTGTTCAGTATATAAGTGTACAATGGCAATTCCATTAATTTTAAATAAATAACTCTAGAATTGAATACCTTAATGGCTCCATCTTCATCTCCAAATGCAACGTACTGAAGATGTGGATTTAAGCAACAGCAACTAACTTGGGTTTCAGCTAGGTAATCAGTCTGACCAGTTTTTCCATTAATGAGCTAAGGAAAAATAAGAGAAAATTAGTTGATGACAGGTTGAAGAAGCAGTGTTTGCTCCTAATAGAGGCTTCAATTTAAAAAAAAAAAAAATAATAAAACACAGAAGATAACTAATAAGAGCTCCCACAGGAGCAACAAAATCCTCTCCTCTCTCAGCAGCTGCATTTGGCACTTTACAGTTTCATTTCATTTCACTTTTGTGGTTCAGATACATTTTCATAAAATGAAACAAGCCTTAAAAGGTCTAAAAGCAGCTGCTTGCCCTGCCACTAAGACATGTCTGTCTGATTTATAAGCTCACACAGCGAGCTGCACACCATCTTCCATTTTCTCATAAAGCCTAGTTTAATAGGGCTACATTTGTCAAAATGCACTTTCTGGGGTTTTTTTGTTGTTGTTGTTCTGTATATAAGTGTAATATGTTTGATACAAGGTCTCATTTCGCAGCTCAGACTCAGTGATCCCCCTGTTTTCTGCCTCCCCAGTGCTGGGATTATAGGCATGAGCTACTATGTCAGGTCAGGTCTCAGTGGCTGGCTCCGTGCACCCAGGGATAGGGCCAGCATGGCACATGGCATGTGGCATGTGATCGAACCCAGGTCTCTGCACTTGCCGAGGCAGGTGCTTAGTCCACTGAGCTACCTCGCTGGCCCTTTTCTGGTATGAAGGGGCTGGTGAAAAAGGACTGAGACAGCCACTATATAAAAAGACAAATCTAAATTAAAATGTTAGCCGGGCGTGGTGGCACATGCCTGTAATCCCAGCACTCAGGAGGCTGAGGCAGGAGGACTGATGTGAGTTCGAGACCAGCCTGGTCTACAAAAGTGAGCTCAAGGCCAGCCTCAACTGCATAGTGAGACCCTGTCTCAAAAAGACAAAAAAAATTAAAATGTTGTTAGAGATTCCAAATCATTCACAAAACAAGGCAAGTTACAATGCTCTCCCTTGCAGGGAGAGGGGAGTGCACAGAAAGTGGCGACAGAGCCATGAGTGTAACTTGTATGGCTGGAAACATAAGGCTTAGATCACTCAACTTTTATAACCTGAACTAATGCTTATTGTTTGGGGAATTCCACAAAAATAGGGGCTCTTGGCCAGAGAGATAACCTAGTGGTGTCTGTCTGGCAAGCATAAGGTCCTGAGTTCAGTCCTCAGTACCAAAAAAAAAAGGGGGGGGGGGCAGGGGGCGTGACTTGGCTCTCAACAAAATACGTAACCTCAGAAAGCTTGTTTCAGGCCTAAAGCAACTGTCAGACAACCCTGTCTAACTTGCTGTCATAACCTTAAATTCTTCCATTATATTTCAGCATGAAATAAGCAGTGAAATTTATTTCAGGTAAAAGAGTATAGGGCCAATCAACCATAGGTAGCTTTTTCTTTCCAACAATTTGCCCAACGTGTTCTAATAGATATTTTAAGTGACGAATGATCTACCACAAGGTGAAAATTTTCATCTCTTAAAAAATCAATTTCAAAGGGCCAGCCAGATAGATCAGTAGGCACAGGGACTGGGACTAGGGTTTGATTCCAGCACACACCTTGTCGGCCCTGACCTGGGGTACACTGAGATGGTGAATGAGACTGAGGCATGGTGGCACACACCTGTAATCCCAGTGCTTGGGAGGCTGAAAACAGGAGGATGACTACGAGTCTGATCTGTATAGTGAGATCTTAATAGACCTTGTAGACCCTATAATAAATACATTTTAAAAAATCAGTTGTAAGAGCTCTTTTAAGTGGTAACTTAAAAAGGTATTATTCACATAAATGTACTATCATAACTCTCCCCCAACCATGGGCATAGCATAAAATTATACTTTCAGTCAGTTAACTTTATAAATCCCCCAGTTCCTAATAACTATTAATGAAAGGCTGCACAAATTTAATACACAGAAAATAAAGGCATGGGAATACTCAACTTTACAAGAAACTACAGTGAAAATATGCCAAGCAGAACAATCCATCCACTAAAATCCAACTAAGAGCAATTCATGTTCAATTCTGTATGTAAACTCATCCCAGAAATACAGATCACTGACCAAGATCCCGAAGACTCAGTAGAAATTATATAGCACAAAGCAGGCTGTGTTTGCAAGTGTCTTATAGGAGTTTGCAGGTGTTTGCAGGAGTCAGCTTGACTCTGACTCCCATAGTAGGTTAAGACAAGTTACTACAGACCAAAACCAAATTATTTCCACAACAATCTCCTCAATTTAGGTCATACCTTACCCCTGCACCAAGAGGGCCTCACAGAGAAAGAAATGGCAGGATCTCTAGCCCTCCCCCAAAACAGTTTTTGTCCTTCCCAGTCCTGGCTGTCAAGGGCCCTGGGCAAGGGAATGTCTCAGCAGTCCACACGAAGGCCAAATGGACAGCTCCTCTGCTGCCGCTCTCCCCACAACTCACTGCCCCTCGCTGCTCAGGCTGACACTGCCGGCAACAAGCTCCTGCCCTGTTGCTCCATGAGGGCTGGGATACTCCAGTAAGTGCTTGCCTTCTCCTGCTGCCACCACTTCAGGCCTGTCAGAGTATGGCTGACAGCCCTGGACTTGCCCTCAGAGGCCACCAACCTGGGGACACCACCCTGCCACTGAATGAATGTCAGTGCTCCCAAGGGCACCTGCTCCTTCCATTACTACTACCCAGGGCTCCAGAAGTACTGGTCTCCAACAGGCCCCCAGGGTACCATCCTCCTATGTGCTGGACTCCTTGTTAGGGCTCAGGAAAAGCAACCCAGAGTCCACTGTAGATCCAGAAAAGATACACTTCTCATGGTGACATGACACAACACATTTGTATTATCTTAGCATACTTACTCAGGACAGGTGTGGAAAATGAGTGTGTGTAAACAAGTAGGTGTGCTACAGTAGCTAAGTCAGCTCTTTCCACCTCAATTCTGACAACTTAAGACCCCTTTTGACAGTGGTTTTTATTTTGTCAAAGGCCCTATTATCCTTTCCCTGCAAAAATGCTTCCATAGGGCTTCCCTTCTAAAAGCGCTTCTGGGGGCTGGGGAGATAGCTCCGAGGCACAAGTGCCTGCTGGGCAAGTGCAAGGTCGTGAGTTCGAACCCTGGTCCCCCCCCCCCCCAAAAAAAAAAAAAGCACTTCTGTTCCTCCTGACTCGCCCCATAAGACATGCCTAAATCACTCCTGTGAATGAGTGAAGGTGCTCCTCAGCCTCCAAGTGAACCAAGGGCCATGACCTCAGGCCCACAGGAGAGGAACAGAGGGGAGAGAGCACCTAATGTAGCTCCAAATGCAGGCGCATCCAAGCCTCCATGCCAAGATCCATATACTTTTTCCAACTAATGCCTACTGGTCTCCAGTAGGTTTTCCACAATACTACCCGACCCCAAATCCATAAACAAGAAAAATGAAACAGTTTTTCCAATTATTTTCTAAAAATACTCACTTGCAGATGTCTTATATTGTCAACTGCAAGGACCATCACTTCATTTTCTTGAAACACAACATCTATCTCTTGCTTTAACACAATAGCAGAGTTTTTACACACCTTCTTTGTTTCCCAGACCTGATTAAGAAATAAAGAAACTAAAATAAAACCAAATGCTATCAGTCCCACCTCTGAGATAAGGACAAGTGTTAGCCTTAAAGCAAGAATCAAACTATGCTTTACAGTTAAATTCTGTTAGAAATTTTTCAATTCTTTAAATTAGCTTATAACCCAACAAGAAATATTTATTAGCACAATCTTTAGTAAGAAATAGTATTAGGAGTTCTGGGCTCTGGAGGTCAAATTTCTTCAGATGTACTCAGGTGTCCCCCACATAGCTGTGACCTCAGGCAGGCTAACCTAGTGTTAATCAAGGGTTGGAACCACATACTGGTCCTCATGATACCAGGCCCTAAGTGTAAGGCAACTGTGTTACCTGAAACACAATTCTACTCTAGACTCTAAACCTACCCTAACTGAGGCTGAGTGATACTGTTTTTATTGAGTTTTTGATGAAGGAAGCAGTGGATTGACCTACATTCCAGCTGACATTAAATAGTACTCACTTTTCTGTATATAATAACCTTTCTGTGCTTTCCACTGAACCACAAAAAAGGACTATTGTGAGCATTAGTAAATACATACCCAGTACTCTACACAAAGTCTGATGTGAAGTGTTTGTAATTAGACAGCACCAAGACCAACGAGACTCTAATCAGAAAAGTGTGACTAAATGAAGGAACAGATCTATACCAAAATCAGAGTCTGACAAGCCCCATTCAAAACTGGCTGCCAGTTTTATGGCCCTAAATAAGGAAGTCTTGAGGGGGCCTGGAGGATGGTCAAGGTTTCCACAAACACAGACACAATGTATTATAAACATAAGAAATGCCTTAAGCAAAAGCACAGAAACAGAAAACCCTAAGGTGCATGTAAAATGGAAGCAGTCCCACATAGGCTATCTGCAGAAATAAGCTGAAAGACTGGAGCACAGTGAGAGTGTGAAGGGGAGAAACCAGCAGTAGGGAAGAGCATCTTGGCTTTGGTAGACAAGTGAAGCCATGACCTAGTTTTAAGCAAAAGTGACACAAGCAGAGCTGAGCACATGCTTAGCCAGCACAGGGCCAGGCTCGACCCTCAGCACCCCTCCTCCAGATGAAGGTGAGGCTGCATTGTACATGAGAGCATCCTGAAAGCAGTGCACAGAAAAGTAAGAGAAAAGATCCATAGCAGAGACTCACACGAGGGAGGCAACATGTGTGATGTCTACTAGAACTGACAAATAAGTGGGCCTGAGAATTCAGACTAGAAAAGCAGGTCAAAGATGACTTTCAAGAATGAAATAAAATATATGTAAGTTAATCTAAATATAGTTCAACCACTGGACTTTGCAGCACACAATAATTCTCAAGTTACAGAACATCGTGGCACTTGTCCAGGGTAAAGATGGATCTAGCAGCTTCCTCTTTGACTTTCTCTAATACTTCCTTATCAATTCCTAGGTTTAAAAAAAAAAAAAAAGCAAAAGACCAATAAATGTTTAAAATTAAAATCTCAAAAGTCTCTCACCCTGATCGTTTGGTCATCAGAAGATGTCAAGAATGATGATCCGTCGGGAGAAAACATCACACCATAAACCCAACTGAAGTGTCCTCTGCAGTCAGCAACCTTCACACAGGAGTCTGTGTTCCACAGCTACAGGACAGCAGAAACCAGTCAGAAGCATTCGAAACACACCAAAAATCATAAAAGTATCAGAAGTGACCATTTCTATTGACACAGCCCAAAAACACACGATCAAAAATGCACAATGTTGGGGCTGGGGAGATAGCTCCGTGGCACAAGTGCCTGCCTAGCAAGTGCAAGGTCATGAGTTCAAACCCTAGTCCCAACAACACCAAAAAAAAAAAACCAAAATGTTGGGCCAGCAAGATAGCTCAGCAGATGAAAGCACCTGCTTAGGCAAGCTGAGGCAAAGAACAGGGACCATGGTTTGATCCCCAGCACCCCATGCCGCACCTGCCCCACCCCCACAGTGGGCTGAGCCATACAGAGATCAGGCATAGTGGCACACACCTGTAATCCCAACACTACTGAGGCTATATAATGTTTTTTAAGTTTATTGATGCAAGTTAGGCACACATAATGACCACATGCAATATACAAAATCTGCACATTAACAGGATATATCTTGATTCCTCTTTTTTTCCCCATTCTCATCCCCTCCTTTTTTCCCCATTCCCTTCCCTGTGCACAAGGCTTGGTTTGGCTTTCGTCTTATCCTTTTCTTTCTCTTCCTTCCTTGATCCCTCCCTCTCCCTAGTTTCCTTGTCCTTCTGAACAGTTTCTTCCTATTTCACAGTATCTACTGTACATTTCAAAAATACAAAATACCTTATGCAGAAAATTATTCATTACACAATTATGGTTTTAGCAGCAACCAACTAGAAACTACCCAATGACCATGACTAAAGTACATCAGTCACATAATAGAGTACCACACAAAAGAAGATGGCAAAAGCTCTGGTAATGACTAAATTCTAGCATATAGCAACGGGAAAGAAAGCAAAACACAGAAGAGTGCATATAGTATGTTTTGTACGAGCTGAAAATAGAGATGTATACACGTATATATGGGCATAAGTATGAATACTAATATGTGTAAGTACATGGAGATGCACATATAATCTATTTAAGAAACACTCTTACCTATGGGGTATCGAAAGAAGAGTCAAGGGGACAGGATAGGAATGACTGTGAGACTTCTCTGAATACAACTTTTTATAAAGAACTGATTTTGGAATTATGTTTTATTTATTTTTAAAAACAATAGGGTGAACACAGGCGGCTTTTATTTACATTTTCCCACTAATATTGTCTATCATCTAACCTGTACTTTGATTGACTGCAATACCCCAACAAATGGATAAACTAACCGTACCATGTACAGATTTCCCTTGTTACTCACGCTTATTACAGACTGTTGGCGTCTACCCCCAGCCTCACTGTGTTCTTTCCTGGATTCTGCTGTAAATTACTCCAATATACGCCAGTCTTGTCTAATGAATTACCATATGTGCCTGAGTTCCTCTCATTACACTATGAATTACAGACTTACCTTAGGATTTTGGAGCTGGCATGGACAAAACAAGTACTTCATCCCATGGCCAGTGCTTTGTATTCATTGAATTCTATGTCTACACATAAATTATACAAAATCTCTGCCTTATCTCTAGGGTTCAACCTGGGATGTATACGGCTGATGACCAGATATGAACACAAGTAAAAATCTCCCTGGAAAAGCCTTCTCTCTCTCCTCTTCTTCTATATCTCCCCCTCATCATTCGTGGATGCACCAGTGCCACATCCCTATCTTTCAGAAATGAAGACACAGTCCTGGAGGGTTTTCTAGGGATTCAGAGAGCAAAAATCTTAGGAATGATAGGAAAGGCTGAAAAAGGGGCTGCTCTACTGGTCCTTCTAAAACTCTTGATTAAATGCAAAGAGGGAAAATTCTAGCTATATCTATTTGAGATCTCTCAGCAGCTCTGAATGTACCAATTCAGCCCAGGGGAACACTGCCCGTAGCTCATTTCTTCCTACTGTACTCCATTCAGAACTGGAGGTCTGTAACTCACTGCTTCTGCTTAGAATGGGCAGTTCTGAGTTGAAGAGTCCTTCAGCTTTATGTAAATTATTGTACTTAAGAATCAGAAGGGCCAGGCGTGGTGGCTCACGCCTGTAATCCCAGCACTCGGGAGGCTGAGGCAGGAGGATTGGTGCGAGTTCGAGACCAGCCTGGGCTACAAAAGTGAGCTCAAGGCCAGCCTCAACTGCATAGCGAGACCCTGTCTCCAAAAAAAAAAAAAGAATCAGAAGGGTCTGGCAAGATAGCTCAGCAGTCTAAAGTGCCTGCTTGGGCAAGCTTAGGCAACCACAGGGACGGTGGTTTGACCCCCGGCACCACAAGCTGCACCAGCCCCACCTGCAGCGAAGACTGAGCCAGCCCTAACATAAAGTTTCTATTTTAAAAAATAATCAGGAGGTGCTTACAGAGCTCACTCTCTGTTCTCTTTTCATCTGTTACCTTCAAGCTGAAGCACTACAGCTTAGCACCTCTCCCCTAATGCTTCAACAGAAGGAGCAAGACTGGGGAATCACTAAAAGCTTCTGAAAGAAGCACAGGAGACTACCAAGTACTTGCGGTAAACAATGTGCCCTTCTATAGCAGTCTGTGAACCAGGTGCATTGCCCTACTTTGCAGTAAAGACCCACACTCTTTTATTTTTTCATTTTGTGTATTTGGTACAGGGTCTCACTATGCAGCTCAGACTTACAGTGATCCTTCTGTTTTCAGCCTCCCCAGAGCTGGGATTATAGTCATGTGCCACCATGCTTGGACTCTGGCATTGGCTCAGTGTGCCCTAGGGGTAGGACCAGCACATTGTGGGGGACTGGGGATTGAACCCTGGTCCCCACACTTGCCAAAACAGGAATTAGCCTGCTGAGCTATCTCACTGGTCCTCATATCCTTTTTTAGCACTGAGATCTCAAGGGGTTTTAATGTGAGATCTTGAAAAATAATTCTTTCTTTGAAAAAAAAAAAAAAAAATACAGGGCCAGTGAGATAGTTCAGTGAAGTAAGAACCTGCTTAGGCAAGTGCAGGACCTAGGGTTCGATCCCCAGTATCACGTCACACTGATCCTACCCCTGGGGGTGATAAGCCCATGACCTACTCCAGGCATAGTGGCAGATGGTGATCCCAGCACCAGGGAGCCTAAAAACAGGAGGGTCACTTAAAGTCCGAGCTGCGCAGTGAGACCCAATAACAAATACATAATAAATAAATAAATAAATAAATCTCATTGAATATTAAATAAATTAATATAGCAACTCACTGGGCAGAATTCCTCTCAGTAAAGATTGTGAACATAAAATTCATAAACATAAACAAGTAATTTATGAGTCATTTTATTCATTAGGGCTCAGCAACAATGCTCTTTATCCTAACCAATTTCAAATGGGTGATATTTTCCATCTGATCCTACTCAGTAACCTAAGACTCTAAACAGAACTTTCCTCAACTTTGCAAGAAATACCAAAATTCAACCTGGGAAACCAATGGTTATTTCTTGTTTCCTCACACTACAGCACACACGCATCAGTCAATAAATGCTGGGTGGGTGATACTGCCATTCCCGGTCACACTGTCAACTCAAGTCTTTAGTCAATGTTAAAATAGCAAGGGTAGCTCTATAGTTATTATCCCAAAACTATAGGTCATCAGGCCATGAAGAAACTTCTCAGTGAACAGTCCCTACAGCTAATGGTAAACGCGGCCCATTCTCTGTGGCCCCCAGCTCTCAAAGAACCCAAACCCCCTGGATAAACTGAACAACTTACCTCCACACAGAACTGGGACAAGGCTACCACTGCCAAGTGATTATGGGGGGAAAAGTCACAGTACTGGATGGTACTGTGGTGGCCAGTGTGAATTTCTGCCACTAGGCCACCGGTGTAAATGTCAAAAATCTGTCAACATAAACAATGAGATAACATGAAGGCATTTTTAAAGAGATAAGCTAGACCAAATGTAAGTCCTGAAAAATAATTACTAGTAGCTGGAATAATTATTGACAGTCATAAATAAGATAGAGATCAACATACATACACTTCTAAAATACTGAACTATATTTTCTGAAAAGGAAAATTCATCACAGATGGTCTCTCAAGCTGACCTAAAGAAATAAAATCTTTGTGAATAAATGAATGGACCAGCCAAATTAACATACAGAGTATTCTCCCTAATGCTTGTTTATTCAAATGAGAAAATACACACTCACACATGACAATGATCAAACTAATAGAGCAAAGGATGCTAAAATGAAATTAGCTCAGCCATTTCTATTTCTCTCCAGAGCTAACAAATTATTCCCATTACAATTAATCATTTTCCCATTTTTGAACCAAAAAGAGCTATTTCTGATTAATCCAACTTTTTTCATTTTAATTTTGAAAGATTTTCAATGCTCACTATATTTTCCCAAGTTTTTCCAAATGATAAAGTGGCTTTTATGTAATACTTTCAGGTTGCTGATGGAGTTAGTAACTTAAGGTGAAGGCAGCATCCTCAGGAAAGCAAAAGCTCCCTCCCATCCAGGGGGTACCTAAGGAGGTTCAGTGAAATAACCCACAGAATGCGCAGTTCTGGGGCACGCACAGAAGGGGAACCAGCACAGCAGTGGAGGCCAAAAACAAAGGGCAAGAAATCATCTTTGGATGCTGCCTGGGCAAGTCCTTCTTCAACATGAGTGACCGAGAGTGACAGAAAAAACTTGGCAAACGTGGACTAGCAACAGGGCCAAGGATACAGCTCAGTAGGATACCACCTGCTCAGCAAGCATGAGGTGGTGAGTTCAATTCTTGGTACCTTCCCCTCCAAAAAAGAAGGAAGAAAAGAAGTGTCACAATCTTAGACAGCAAAAGAGAAAAGGCCTTACAATAGCAGGAGACTGACATCACAAGAGGGAGAAAGGGGCAAGGAGGAGGAACTGCATGTAGGTAGGGGGTTTTGGCATAGTGAATAGAAAGCTTCACCTATAGGTTTTTAAAACAAGGCCACATTTCACAGAATATAAAGCATTTTCCATAGTCACTGGGATGGATCTTTTAAAATTTTTCAAAGCATGAACTTTTGCTCAACATCACTGCTTATTAGGAGAATGTAATCATACCACAAAGATATCATTTCACACCTACTAGGATATCTATAATTTTAAAGTGGAAATGAAAAGCGTTACCATGGATATAGGGAAGATAGAACCTTTACTTCTCTTTTGCCAGTGAGAATGGAAATTCAAAATCGGTTATAAAAAAGAGAGACTGAGTGCTACAGAAAGTATTTCATCTCTTAAATAAACAGGAGAAACATTGGACTCAACATCATAAACTATTCCTGTAATATAGGGCTATCTGAGGTCTCACATATGCAGCTCAGACTGTAGGGCTCTCACAGAGGAGAACTGGGGAGACTGCCAGGCCCTAGAGACCTTTTCTCTCAAGGCCACCAAAACCCTGCAGGATGGCTCCAAATGCAATGAGCAGCAAGAACACCTACCCCAAATCTCACAGCCTATCATACTGGGAAACAGTGGGAGATGAAAACTTCACAGAGCTTTAATTTTCTTTGAATCAGACTGAATTCAATTTTTAAGATATTTGTACTCACAAAGATTTTATTCCTTGCAGCTGCCATCACTCTAGCACCATCAGCAGACCATGAGCAACATTTCACCATCACCTCTACTTCCTCATGCGGGTCCTCTGGATTTAGGAAGAACTGCTTCACATGAATGCTTTTCCTCTCATTTGCTGATCTCACATCCCAGAGCTTCAAATTCAAAAAAATAAAAATAAACAAAAATCTTGCTTTACCAACTCACACCTCTACAATCACACCTGAATTAAATGTCGTGTAAGCTTACTTTACCTAACTTTTACTATGGATAACTTCCTATAAAGCTTTAAAACTATGTGCTGCAGTTTTCACTCATCACCTCCCTAAAAGAATGAGAAGTACAGCCCCAAATGAAGATCATAAAGCTAACAAAACTTGGCCCAGGCTTCACATGGTATGGAGGAGGCTGCGACTAGGTACCCGCAGCAAGCATGAGCATAGGCAAGGGAAAGGAGGCACATGGTTGCCACTGCTGTCCTCTGCCGCACCCGGCAGGAGGCGCTGCACACAGCCCCAGGAGTCCAGAGATGCAAAGCCCTGAAACAGACCCAGAAATGAGTTCAAAGGAAACCAGAGGCTTTTATGCATGGAGAGACCAGAAGAAGGGCCTGAAATTCGCAGGCTCCAGGTTCCATGGACCCTAAACTTCACTATAGAGAGTAGCCTGAACAGTACAAAACTCAGAGGCTTCAAAGGATCCATCTTCAAGAGAGCCCGCCTCAAAACACACATGCACACATGCATGCGTGTGCTTGCACGCGCACGCACACACATACAATATGCATCTTCACTCCCAGACCTGGAGCACCATCCCAGCCTCACCTTTTGGCCAAGAGGTGGCCAAAGAGAAAAGAGCTTCTCAGCTGGCATGGTTGCTCACACCTGTAATCCCAGCACTATGGGAGGCTGAGGCAGGAGGACTGCAAGTTGGAGTACAGCATGGATAATTTAGCAAGGCCCTGCCTCAAAAACAAAGAGCTGGGGGTGCAACTCAGTGTAATCACCTCTACTGAAAAAAGAAAGAGAAAAGAAAAGGCTGCTTTTAAGGCTTTGACTCAATTTTCAAAGCACAGCTCTCAGATAAAAACCTAATTTTTCTGACTAGACATATCTTCAGCTATTTCTTGAGTTTAGAGAAACATTACATCTACTAAGAAATGTGACCATAACCAACACTTTCCTCCTTGTAACAACTGTGAGTAAACTGTATAAAGCAAAAGAGACAGCAGGGACTAAAACACTAAACAGAAACTAGGACTCAACACTAAAGAGAAAGTCATATAAATGCCAAAAGCTTCAGTCCTATTAGTCAGAACACATGAGAAGTCACACTCTACTTGCCTATTAATAGGCAAAACAAAGCAACTGCCTGGATATGTGAAAGAAAGACAAAAATAACATGATCTGATTTCACTACACCTGCTTAAACCGCATCTGCTCACGAGCATGGCTTTGGCTCTTATGCATGCAGAGATGAAATCCCACACATCCAGGGACCAGATAAATTAAGGCGAGCATTTCACTCTAAGTGCTGGGTCCACGGTCCTGGTCTACCCTGAGCCCTTGTGTGCATTAAATGAACATTTTAAAAGAAAATTCACATTTTGAAACAATTTATCACCAGAACTCATCCCCCGCCAAAGAAACCCACCTGCTTATGGACATGATATCCTACAAAAAGCTTAGAAAACTATAGAACTACATAGGGCAGAAAATAATTTTTCTGTTCTCATCCTTCAGATGGTAAAACCTTTTTGAAGACTTTGACCTTGAAATGCTGTTAGCTAGCATCATTTTGCAGGACCTCTTCTTGGTGTATGTCACTGTGTCCATGCAAGCTAGACAATGACATTGGCTTAATGGTACTGTGAAAAAAGCCACCAAGTACAGGAAGTCTCCCTGAGGATGTAGTAATGTGTGTCCCCTGCTGATGGTAGGACTTACACAGGAACACAGTGATCAAACCTATCCCTAACAAATGGGGAATTGGTTTAATTTGAAGAGAATCCACTAGGGTTTATGTTAACGCACTAATGAAAAACTATGCTAGCCACCTCATGCTTATATCATGAGCCAGATTTAGATATCACCCTCAAGAAGTTTACAGGCCAGTGAGACAGAAAAGACAAACGTAAGTGACTCCAAGCAAGAAATGTCACTATGTCACCTGAAAGGAAAAGATAACCTAGTAAGAATGCTACATTTGCCAGGCACAGTGGTACACAACACAACTGCAACACTCGGGAGGCCTCAGCAGGACTGTCTCAAATTTGAGGACAGCCTGGGCTATACAGTGAATTCAAGGTCAACCTAAACTACACAGAGAGATCCTGCCTCATAAAACAAACAAACAAACAAATGCTATAGTCAAGCTCCAAGCTTGACGAATCCTGCACTTCTGCTACACCCTGAGGATGTGCCTATCCTATGGTACCTCCAGACAGAAAGAAAGTCAACATGTAAAAGCAGGTGGAATCCTCTAGGACTTAGCTAAGACACTGATAGCGAGCCTTTTAGAGTTTTCAATGATAACAGCCGATGGTGGCAGGTGTACCATAGGCTCACCACCACTGTAATAAGCATAAGGTGAATTACAAAATGGCATGACAAAGACAACGAAAAAGGAGCACAAGTTCAAGCTGGCTGCAGCACCAGGAACCTGAGCCTTGCCCAGTGAAGTCCCCTGCTCTTGGAACACCCTCTGTACAGACAGACATGGGGATACACACCACAGCTCCAACTAAAGGGAGAAGGAAGACGAGCGCAAGGGCAACCCAGGTCATGAAGTGGGATATAGTGCACTATTCTCAAGGTTCAGGCCCTCAGAACCATGAAACATACACACACAGAGGCACACACACACAAGCAAAGCAAAACAACAAAAAGATACCCTCGCTATCATTTTACCATTTTCAGTTCAATTATTCATATACTTTTTTCTCTAACTTGATTCTGAATAATATCAGGCCAGTAAGTATATTTTTTAAATTTGTTTTTCACTATTTAAAACTCATATGTGGGGCCTGGCGGGATGGTTCAGTGGTCTAAAGCACCTGCTTGGGAAAGCCTGGGCGGCTTCAGGGACCGTGGTTCAATCCCCGGCACCACATGCTGCACCAGCCCTGCCCTCGGGGTGGGCTGAGCCGGCCATAAAAATGAGTGAATAAACAAACAAAGGTTCTGAAACAAGAGATAAATAAATAAATAAATAAATATTTTTTAAAAATAAAAAATAAATAAAACTCATATGCACTCTTTGCCATCTTGCAAGATGGCAGGTGAAAAAAAAACAGAGAAGCCAAACACTAAAGAAAAGAAATGCAAAGCCAAGAAGGCTGCTACCAGTGGCACTGGTAAAAAGGGTAAGGTGAAGGCAAAAAAAGTCCAAGAGGCAGCCCCACTGCACCCGAAATCCTGTCCTGGTCAGAGGAATTGGGAGATATTCTCGATCTGCTATGTATTCCAGAAAGGCTTTGTACAAGAGAAAGTAAGCAGCTGCTAAGTTGAAGGCTAGCAAGAAAAAGGAGAAAGTTCTTGCTATGATCACAAAACAAGTTGATGAAGACAAGAGTAGAAGTACCAGGGTAGTTAAGCTTCAGAAAAATGCCCAGAAACTACCCTACTGAAGATGTGCCCCAAAAGCTCTTGAGCCATGGCAAGAAACCCCTTAGTCAGCACATGAGGAAACTTCAAGCTAGCATCACTCCAGGCACCATCTTGATGATTCTCACCTGAAACAAGAAAAAATAAAATAAATAAAATTCTTAAAAAAAAAAAAACTGCATTCACGAAATAAGGACAGAATTATATTTTTAAAAGAAACTGAAAGCCGGGCATGGTGGCTCACGCCTGTAATCCCAGCACTTGGGAGGCTGAGGCAGGAGGATCGCTGCGAGTTCGAGACCAGCCTGGGCTACAAAAGTGAGCTCAAAGCCAGCCTGAACTGCACAGTGAGACCCTGTCTCAAAAAGCCAAAAAAAAAGAAACTGAAGAAAAACATGGAAACAAAGCTTTGTAAAGGAAGGGTTGAAGAGAGTAGGGAAATAAGGGAAAACAAGTTATATTGTGTAAGTATAAATTCTTTACAATGAATTGATCACTATGTATATCTAAAACGTACCAACAAAATCTAATTTAAAAAGAAATACATAAAATAAAAACAAGGTCCTGAGTTGAATCCCTGGTACCAACCCAAAAAAAGTTACAAAGATAAAATAAAAACAAAACATAATAATGTGTACTTAAAAAAATATGATGGCAGGAGTAAAAAACTCAAAGGATTGAGGTCATCCTGGGCTACACAGTGAGTTCAAGGCCAGCCTGGACTATAAGGAAGACCCTAGCTCAAAAAAAAAAAAAATCCTCAATAGGACTAGGAAATAAAGCTAACAAAATCTTCCAAAGAGGGGCACAAATGCACAAAAAGAAGAAAAGAGGGGGGAAAAAAGTTTAAATTCGAGAAAATACTATGTGGTTGAATTAGTCACAATGACTTTTATTGATAAATCCTGAACAATGCTCTAATCAAAATCATGAAACATACTGGAGCCACAAAATATGGGCACACTTGGGCACAAAATAATCAGTTGGATTCAGAGCACAATAACTGTGAGGCACAGTGGAACATTAAAGTGACAACAACTAACTGGCTGTTGGGGATGCAGAACTGGCACCTAGGGAAATGAGGCTGCAAATCAAAGGCAGAAAGTCTCACACAGAAGACAGGAGAGCTGAAGCCAGGAAACTGCAATGTGGGATGGACAGGAGGTCAGAAATGGGTGACCCCAGGCCAGTGCCGCAGGATATTTTATTTTATTTTATTCAAATACAGAGTTTTAAAAAGGGAACAATGGGAGTTTAAAACACTGATAATACAGTACAATGAAAAGAATAAGACTGGAGCAAAATATCAGATTTTACACTGATCCAGGGAACGGAACATCAGATTTTAGGACAAAAAATGGAGATGAAGGCTTCCTCTTCAAGGGAACACTTGGAAGGGGGCAAGCTGCAAGCAAGTAGGTGGTCAGGAAATGAAAACGACCCTCCTCCGAAGGCCCAGACACTACAGTTCGGTCCCCCAGCCACTGCGTAACTGCAAGGTTGGGGAGCATCAGAAGGCGGGGCCTTGTGAAAGGGCTTCAGACTCCTGAAGGAAAGGGAAATGATGCATCCAAAGGAGTTGCAAGATCCTCATCTCCTCTCCTCAGCTCCTGCCTGGGACATACTCTGCCCCACACCCTGACTTGACATAGGCCCAAGAGCAAGTGTTCACTACCATAACAGAAAAGTAACACAGATGGCTCAAGTTTAGTCAAAAAGGGAAACAAACAATGAGACTGGCTGTTTTAAAAGACAATCCAAGGAAAAAGTGAAGGCTTTTTACATTTACATAGGCTTCAGGAAGGCCTGAGAACATCTACAGGCTGTGGGAAAGTAGGCCAAAGAAGGAAAATCAAATAAGCAACATAAGACATAAACAACTACTGAAGCAAGGTACCATGGGGGAGTGGGATAGGGGAATTTCCAGGCACTGGGATGAGGAAAACAACAGGAGTTTTTACAGGAGACTCACTTTGGGGACTTCAGGTGTCAAGCTTTTGGTAGGTGATTTTAACCCTTTGAATTGTTATGAGGCAAAGTTATCGTCACAGAATAAAACGGCAGATGCTTAAGAACAACAAGAAAGGACTAGCATAGACATGATAGTGGGAAAAAACAAAACAACTAGGGATGAACTGACCATAACTCAGCAGCAAAAAGACAGAATGCCTCAGATCTGCAGAACAGATAAATGGCTTGATTTTAAAACCTTCTTGAACATTCAACAACTTATAATAATGAAATAATATGTCCAACTTGTGTTCTGCTTTCTTTGCCTCTTTTTTGTAATGCTATAATAATCAAATATTTTTAAAAGGTTTTGATACATATATATACTCAGTATATTATATATTTTATAGATAACCCTAAAAAATCCTCTTCAATCAAAAGAGGGCCAATAAAAAGACAAAAGGGAATGCAAGATGGGCACAGCAGGAGGATCTGAAGTTTTCAATAGAGGTTAGATCAAAAGAGAGATTGCCTTGATGTATAAAATGTCTTCTTCTGAAGCCACTCATAGCAAAAACTAAGATGTAAAGGGTGGCAGAACAGAAGGAGTCTTCCAGAAAATAGCTGCCTTCCACCACTCAAGGATATGCTAAAAACCCTCTTGCCATGGCTTGTGTCTAGCTATCTCCCCAGAGCCTCACATGCTCATCAGTGAAGCTTCTCAGAGGCGGCCGGATCTGAATTGTGTTATGCTGGGACCCTGACTGTGTGATTATGAAATTAGCCCACTGGTTGGTTTGGCAAAATTGTGGACAGGATGCACCCTGGGATGTGGTAGCCTTCACAGAAGAATGTAAGAGACAAAGAGGGTCACTGCGAGTCACTCGCTGTGCACTCCTGCCGTGAACTGCTTCTCCCCTACATTGCCTTTTTGCCACATGACGCTGCCCTGGAGCCAGCTGCCTTTGGGCTGAAGCCTCTACAAACTGCAAACCACATAAAACTTTCCTCCCTTAACTAGGGAAGCTGGGTACTTTGTCTCACCAACAAGAAAAATAACCCAGACATCTCTCACAACATGGGCCATCCTACAGGAAAAGACAGACATTAGATATCTGTAGATAACATACCACAGATGTTAAAATTCATTCACCTTACCACAGATGTTAAAATTCATTCACCTTTATATTATACCTAAGAATGCTCCCCAAACTCACAATTAGCTAGCTTAAGTCTACAAAGCAGAAGTCTACCTTGAAAGGGTTTCTAGATGCCCTGGAGTAATTTATTTAAAAAAAAATTATCTTCAGTCAGCAAAGACAGATCAAAGCCTCAATCTCAGAGTAGCCTCAAGATAGTTTATTTTGCTAAGGAGTCACATGGAACAATTAACAAATCTCCATCTAAAAAGATTCTACCAAACAAGATAGAATCCAAGAGAGTTAAAGCATTTTTGTAGAAGTACTGTGTATATCAAGGTTACTGAGTTTGTGCTTTGAGTACAGTTCTGTATACCATGAATAGCGGCAAAGATGCAACACAAAGATGATAGGTCTCTGAAGATCAGTAACCTATGGTCAATCTTATCAAGGAACACATGAAAACAACTAAACCGTACAGCATACATATTTTGTTAATTTTTCAATCACTTATTTATTTGGTATAGTGTCTCACTATGCAGCTTAGACTTATAGTAATCCTTCTCAGCTTCCTCAGCACTAGGACTACAGTCGTGCACCACCATGCCCAGTATAGCATGAGATGCCGGGGATCATATCTGGGTCCTTGCACTTGCCAGGCAGACATTTAGACTGCTGAGCTATCCCCCCAGCCCCAGCATACATATTTATATGTGGAAAACAAAAGGCATCTATGTATCTATAGATCAACAGAGATCAACATGACAAAGCTATATATTCAGAGCCACATAAACAGATACTATATGAGAATACTTCCCCAAAAATACTTGCATGAAGTTCCCAGGAAAGAAAAGTAAGGGACAAGGGAGGCAGTAGATATAGAAATAAGAAAGTGAAATTTAGATTTTATTTCAGATGAAGATGAAGGATTTAGGTTTTCTTAGGAACATAAATTTCAAGAGACCACATAAGTTTTGTTCCTTAAGTCTTGTTATTCGCTCACTTGGCTTTTCAAAAACAGAAAAATAATTAAATAAAAAGAATACACAAGGGCTGGTGAGATGGCTCAGAGGTCTAAAGTGCCTGCTTCAGCAAACTTCAGCAACCACAGGGATTGTAGTTTGATCCCCCAGCACCACACGCTGCACCAGCCCCACCCCCAGGGCAGGCTGAGCCAGCCTTAATATATATTTAAAAAAAAAAAAAAAATACATGATAAGTAAAAAGTCCTCTATAAACCTTACTTTACATATCTAAAGCTTAAGAATTTGTGCAAATTTTAAACATTAGTTCGCAAACCACTCACAATCATTATGATGAGCAATTTTGACCACACTGAATACACTACTAGAAGCTGAAGAAGCAGCTTTTTCTGTAGAAAAAAAAAATTATAATCTGAATCCTGAATATCCTCAAAGGCCATGTCGTGAAGCTTGGTCCCCCACCTGTGGCACCACTAGAAATTGGTGGAAGTGAAACAGAGCCAGGTGCTAGCATGCCGTCTGCCTCTGTGTGCCTGACAGCTTATCTACAGCTTGACTAGGTTGGAGTTTAATAACAATGGCAACTTGACATTCTTGGTCAGAGTATAGAGAGATGTACAATGCCTAATTAATGTATACTTTAAGTTGACTAGTCTTTGATACAATGTTGAATCAGAAACCTAAATAAAGATAATTGTGTGTGTGTGTGTGTGTGTGTGTGGTACCAGGATTGAACTCAGGACCTTGAGCTTGCCAGGCAAGAACTTATTCCACTGAGCTATCTCGCCAGCCAGATAATTTTTTTAAATGTAAAAAAAAAAAAAAAAAAAACATGGTGGAAGTATCCTGAAGCAGGCGCTAGCAGAAGGAAGGAAGTGCATGTACCCTGGGGCGGTGTACTGTGATCCCAGCCTTTTCCTGTTCCTCGCTGTCACAAGGTGAACAGAATTACTCTACCACACACACCCAGTCTCACCACAGGCACAAAAGTGACAAGATGAAGCAACCATAAACAGAAACCTCTGGAACTCTGAGCTAAAATAAACCTTTTCTCCTTATAAGCTATTTCTCTCAGGTATTTTGGCACAGTGACAGAAATAGCTACCAAACAGAAACTTTTCTCCATAACTGAATCATAGACTCTGCCTTAAATTATAGCCCATTTTAATACACAAAAACTTACCTTTAATGTTCCATCAGCTGAACAACTAGCCAAAAGCTCATCATCTGGGGAGAAGCTGCAGTGATTAACTGAATTTATGTGGCCAAACATGGTATTTCGACATTGTTTTTGATTCAAGTCCCACAACTATTTGAGAAAGATAAAAGGATACATTAAAAAATGGTACTAAATAAAGTCAGAAATCATATCAACCTCTTCCTTCCCTTCCAATTAAGATCTTAGAAGTATAAACACAGGAAACATATTAGAAGAGCAATTCAAACAACACTTCCAGGAAACAATTACCAAGTCCAAAACGGGTTGTATTCTACAAAGCAAACCACTGAATGAGCTAAGAAAGGGATTAAAATCCAGGTGTGGTGGCCCGTGCCTGTAATCTCAGAATTCTAAGAGGCCAAGACAGAAGGACCACAAGCGCAAGCCCAGCCTAGGCAACCCAATAACTTAGGAAAAGGGAGGCTGAGGCAGAGGCCTTGGATTCAATCTGAGAAGGAAGAAGAGGAGAGGGAGGTGGAGGAAGAGGAAACTTTCACAGAACAAAAGAAATTTAAGAGACAAAATGACTAAGTGCCAAGGTTTTTGGATTCTGATCCAAATAAACCTGTTACAAAGACATTTTGAGACCAGTGGGGAAAGTAAACACAGAACCAGGTATAAGAAAACTATCGTTTACTGTTAGATGTGACAATGGCACAACACCTTTAAGAAGGTGTCAAGAAGCACACTGCAATCTTCTGGCGGAATGGCTGTGGTAAAATGCTCTAACTCAAAAAGGGAAAAGGAGTGAAAAAGTAGGACTGGAAATACTGACTTCATAATTTGTTGACTAGATGATGGCTGCTACAGGGGCTCATTATTATACCCTTGAGGATATTTGCAAATATTAAATAACATACATAAAAGGAGCTAAAGGGCTACAGTCTCTCTGGTGATTTATACCAATTACATAAACCCAAGGGAGGAAGTCATTTACCACCACAAATTAGGGCTGGTAGAAATTCTCTTGAAATGATCAATGAAATAAATCCAGGAGTTGGGGAGATAGCTCAGGAGAATAAGTGCATGTTTGGCAAGTGCAAGGTCCTGAGTTCGAACCCAACAACAAAAAAAGAAATTAAACCAATCTGCCAGGCATGGTGGCACATGCCTGTAATCCCAGCACTTGGGAGGCTGAGGCTGGAGGATCAGTGTGAGTTCAAGCCCAGCCTGGGCTACAAAAGTGAGTTCAAGGCCAGCCTGACCTGCATAGCGAGACCCTATCTCAAAAAAACCAAAAAAAAAAGGAAAGAAATAAAAAAAAGAAAAGAAGGAAGGAACGAAGGAACGAAGGAAGGAAGGAAGGAAGGAAGGAATCCTATTCCTCATGTCCATCTCCATCCCTGGGTCCTCAAATCTAGTCCCAATACATGCAATTCTTAAAAGCCAGCATACTGGCCCATGGCTGTCATTCCAGCACTAGGGAGGTTGTGGCACAAGGATTGGGCTAGATACTGAGGCAAGGCCAGCCTGAACTGGCCTTTTAGATACTGTCTAAAGAAATAAAAGCAATTCTTCAGATAAGACAAGTTACACCAAGGCCACTTCAAATATATGTACTTTTCACTGTATTCTCAGCTCAAGAAATCATAACAAGTACATTTTAATAGTCCTTACCATGACACAGGTACAGTATAACAGAACTTAAAATAAAACTTGCCTTTAACCTATGATTCCAGCACTCTGGGCAGCTGGGGCAGGAAGATCATAGGTTTAAGCTTAGTTGGGCAATTTAATAAAACCATGTCTCAAAATAAAAATAAAAATAA
Organism: Myocastor coypus; assembly: GCA_004027025.1. NCBI lineage: Eukaryota > Metazoa > Chordata > Mammalia > Rodentia > Myocastoridae > Myocastor > Myocastor coypus. The sequence goes on from PVJA010025418.1 coordinate 27,221, forward strand.
AAATAAAAAGAAGGGCTGGCAAGATAGCTCAGCAGACTAAGTACCTGCTTAGCCAAGGGCTGGGACCAGGCTTCAATCCCAGGTAATAAAGGATGCTACACCAGCCTCACCCCTAGGCATGCTAAGCCTACCATGGAGTCTGGGAGTGGTGGTGCACACCTGTAATCCCAGTGCTAGGGTGGCTGAAAACTGGAGGATCACTATAAGTCCAAGCTACACAGTGAGACCCTATACCAAAGGCATAATTTTTATAAATAAATAAATAAAATAAAATTAAAATTAAAAAGGGCCTTAGGAGGTAGCTCAGTGACAATGCCCTGGGTTAATTCTCAGAAACCACCCATCCAATGCACACACGCACAAAGTAGTTACAAGTAGTATAATAAGAGACTTGTCCTTTTTAGAGACGGATTTATTCAAATAGAGCAAAGCTCTTCTAAGTAAAAGTGAACTACAGCTATGAAACAGCTTCATGTTACCACAATTAATCTTCAATTTTGGTCCAATACAGTATTTCTAAAATACATAGTGGGGGTGGAGTCTAACCCTGCCTGCAAGGCCCTAGGTGGGAAGGCCAGAGTGAGAAGGATCTAGAATACTAGGCCTGGACCCTACTTTTTTTTTTGGCTTGTCATCTGGACCAAGTAATCATAGTTTTATTTTATATTTTTTATAGATTTAATTCTATTTTAAAGAGTAAAAATAGCAGAAACAAAGATTAAAAAACAGTAACAAGAATATATATATAGTACAGAGTTTCAAAACAAGAAAAATTTAACAATGGTTACATTACATATTTTCATCATCAAATCAGTTTAGATTAACAGACACAGGTATGTAAGACGGATCAAACAATTAAACATTAACACTTTCAATAAACATTATTTTTTTTTCTCTTCCAAATGAATTTTGTATTTAAGTCACTCTTCTAAAAAAAATTATAGGGGTCAGGGCCCGGCAGGATGGCTCAGTGGTCTAAAGCACGTGCTTAGGAAAACTTGGGCAGCTGTTCAATCCCCAGCACCACATGCTGTGCCAGCCCTGCCTTCAGGGCAGGCTGAGCCAGCCATAAAAATAAATAAACAAACAAACAAAAGTTCTGAAACAAGAAAAAATAAATAAATAAATAAATAAATAAAATTATAGGGGTTGAGGATGCAGAAAATGTAAGGTCCTGAGATTGATTCCTAGTAGTGTTGGGTCTTACTTTAACCAGAGTGATAGGCCTCATTATATTTTATACACTGAGATTCCATGTTTTTTTCTTTTGGAGAAAAATAAATGAGGATTTGTTTTCCTAAAAAGAAGAAGGACAACTTTCTGTAAATATTTCAGTATTTTTTTTAATTTAAAAAAAAAAACTTTGTTCAAAGTAAAAATATAGCATAGATAAGGTTTACAATCTGAAATTATTTACCTATCCCTCCCAAAACTATGATTTTCCACTTCAGAAAATGGTTGATACTAAGAAAGACAGAGATCAAGAAAAAAAAAAAAAAAAAAAAACAAATCTTTCTAGGATCTAATCTAGCTATCTTCATTTACTTACAGAGAAAAAGGGGCATACCTTTTTATAATTTATGATTACAATCACTAGCAAATATATATACAGAATGAAAGCTTTTCGTTTTGCTTGCTTTCTTTTTCCCTACCAGGATACTGCTTTTCAATTAAGGTCTAGTTATGATCCAAGCACAGCTGGCCCCATCTCGTTTGTCTCTTCTCTCTCTGGCTAAATCTGCGCCCTTTGATAATTTGAGGATTCCTCCTCATCATCACTGGGGTTGCAGAGCAATGAGCATGAAGCAACAGTGAGGCAGTCTCCTCTACAGCAGAAGTGTGGGTGGGACTGGAAACTGCAGCACCCAAGGCCCTAGATTCTGTCTTCACCAAAAAATTTTGAAAATCATACAAAAGAAAACAAAATCAGATGTACAAGATCTGGTGCAGGTTAGGCTTCTCTCCCTTTGTGAATAGAAGCAGCAAGATTCAAATACAGTCCTGCAGCTGAGGAACTGTATTTCCTGCCACACAGAAGCAGCAATCACAGACCCTAAAGAAGGTAGAGTCTGGGGATGGAGAGAAGCCAGAATCTGAGAACGAAGTTGAAGCATCTGAAAGCAACACTGCCTGAATTCAGATCACATCCCTCCTAGACTTTTCAGTTCTGTGAGCTAATACTATCTTCCTTCTGAGGGGAAGGGATACTTCAGTCAATACAGAAATTAGCAGCAGGGCATGGTGGCGCATGCCTATAAGCTCAGTACTTGGGAGACTGAGGCAGGAGGATAGGAGCAAGTTCAAGACCAGCCTGGACTATAAAAGTGAGCTCAAGGCCAGCCTGAACTGCATAGCGAGACCATATCTCAAAGAGATAAAAAACAAATAAATATAGAAGTTAGCATTATTGCAGAAAAAGTGCTAAAAATACATGACAAAATCAAAGGAGAACTTATATGTATTTTGTATCTACAGAATTCTCAATATCCATGCTTACTTTGAGGAAAGAGTCATTTGACGCAGTGGCTAAGAGAAGGTTTTGACAGCTGTTGGTGAAACAGCAACAATTGACTTGCTCAGAATGCTCCTCATAGGTATGTACGAGTTCTCCAGTCATGGAATTCCAAATCTGAAGAGGAAAAAGGACAAAATCACATATACTTCAATCATAATGCGACTGAAGGTCCCTCTTCCTACATGAGTCTGTCTACCTCATGAGGGGAATCCTGTGAAGAGCAGATTCCCATGGCACCTGGGCAACAGCTCCAGAGAAATGCTGAAGGGAGCACCACATGACGGACGACATCCAAGATCTGATTCCACCACTGATGCTCTGTGTGACCCCACTGGTCCTGGCCATCCGTGCATCCCATTTCCCTCTGCCGCAGAATGGACACTTATCCCCATCTTACCCAAGCACACACACCATGGAGACTGCAGTGGTAAGTGTAGACTCTGTGTACATACAAAGGCTGGGAGTGTAGCAGCACTTGTCTAGCATGCAGAAGGCCCTACACTTGATCCATACACTAGTAACAACAGTAATAGTAATCGTGATAATAACAAAGACAGACTACTCAGTGAAAATAAACAACATAAGGAAGGGTATAGTACAAATCCAGTCACAGTAAAAAGTAACCAGCATTCTAGCTACTACGTAAGACAACTAATCTATCTGTTCTCTATGACAATGAACAAGAGATAAATTATCTACGAATCTTTAGCAGGACTTTCACTCTTCAGAGGTGCTCATGTTCCCTGCCTGAGCATGCTCTGTATCTCACCCGAGCATTTATAAGAATCCCCAGAGAGCCAGAGAGCTTATCTTGTTTTGAAGCTCTAAGAAATATTTCTATTTTATATTTCGAGTCTAAAACAATAGACTCTCAGCTTTCTTTCCTTTTACTCCATGTGCTCTTGACTTTAGAAATGCCCAGTGTAGCCAACTCCAAGTTGGACTCAGTAGAAGCTGTGGAGTCACTGGTTGACTGTAAAGCCATCCCAGTTACTCTCAAAAAGTAAATTTCTGCCATGTCTTGACTTTAGTGGGGACAATCCCTGTTCCTCTTCAA
>PVJA010025419.1:0-30701 GCA_004027025.1 Myocastor coypus
TCCCAAACTGAGGTCTCCCGTTCCTCGCCCTCTTCCTGGCACAGGATGCTGACTGCAGCCTGATTTCTACTGCACATTGAACTCTGGGTGTTGTTGTGAAGTTTGTGTCTTCCTACTCAGTCAAGCCCTCCCTTCCCCAGCCCCAACAGGCTAAGCTCTGTTATTTCCAAGAATCCCTCAGTTACTCCCCAACTACATGCAAGTGTTCACCCAGAATTATGTCAAGGTTCCATTTGTTCCCCACCCTTCAGCATTCTAAACTCCATGCAAAAAAGAGGCGTGCCTAGATAGCGTACCATGTTCATGAATATTTTACGGCTTACAGAATTTTCTCAGGCATTGCCAGTTAGTGGAGTGGTTGATTTGCCACAGTGGTTCTCAACCTGTGGGTCGCCACCCTGGCGGGGGTCGAATGACCAAAACACAGAGGTCGCCTAAAGCCATTCCGAATCATAACTGTAGCAAAATTACAGTTTTGAAGTAACCACCAAAATTATTTTTTGGTTTGGGGTCACTGCAACATGAAGAACTGTATTGCAGGATCACAGTATTAGAAAGGTTAAGAACCACTGGATGAGGAAAATGTTGAACTGGTTATTTCTCTAACTCTAGTAGGCATTGTAAGTATTTTCTCTGAGCCTTAAAAAGTAGTCTCCTATGAGAATTTCTCTCATGGAGTATAAAATTAATATACTTAAAAATAAAATGACACATATTCCCTTTGGTTCTCAAGCACAATATCAATTTTTTCACCATCTAATCAATTTCACATATTTCAATAGTGGTTTTATTGCAGTTCAGTATTAATCAAGTAAATTCTTTTTTTTTTTTTTTTTTCTTTTTGAGACAGGGCCTCACTGTGCAGTTCAGGCTGGCCTTGAGCTCACTTTTTGTAGCCCAGGCTGGTCTTGAACTCGCACCGATCCTCCTGCCTCAGCCTCCCAAGTGCTGGGATTACAGATATGCGCCACCATGCCCAGCTAATCAAGTAAATTCTTTGGTGTAAATGTTTGCAGAAAACCTTTGGATACAGTTTGTTTCAGATCAGTGATCTTGCCATGTGTATGCCGAGTTTGATCTTCAATCCACTGGAACTTGCTTGGTAATATTTCTGGGTGAAAGCTGCCCAAGTTTTAGGATCATTATTTTGGTGAAAGTACCTATAAGTAGACATTTCAGAAATTAGAATGTATGATATTGCAAGAAGGGAAAAATTTTGGTAAGGCATAAAAAGAAAAGCAATTTAAAGCTTTGTCATGAGATGTTTTTGAAGGTGGAAATTTAGAATTAACTCCTATATTAAGAAAAAAATATATAGAAATTAATGTACAGAAATAGATCTTCATGAAACCACACATAGAAAAGGGATTAGTGAAAATATAATTGATAATTGCTACTTTTAGGAGTAAAAATTTCTGGGTTTTAGAAACAATAAATACATTTCCAACATTATTCATTTATCTACATTCAAGAAGACTTCTCTGGTAATTATGAGAGGAATAAACAAAATTGAATATATGGGATAAATATATGGGATGGAAGTAATTATCAAGAGAATAAGTAAGCCAAATTAAATATGAGCACTGAACACTTTGGAGGGCATATGTGATTCCCTTCTTTGTTTCATTATTTACTCTGTGTGTGTGTGTGTGTGTGTATATATATATATATATATATATATATATATATATATATATATATATATACCAATAGGTTGTTATGTTTCCCAGGATTGTCGTGATCTATGCTCACACATCCTCCCAAATCATCCTGCTGAGCAGCTGGAACCACACACAGCTGCTAATACACCTGGCCCACACAGTGCTACTCCTAGCAAGCAAGGAACACCTGATGAAGGCATAGCCAGATTCTCAAATCTGTGTGCTTTTAAAATAAATGATATATGTACTGTCCTTGTCTTGGTTTGAGAGATTTTTTTTTTCTAATTCATCTGCTAGGTAGTTCTTCCAAATGTGGACCAGTAATGAGAATAGATATCTTTCAAAGCAGGCTGCTTCAATCTGATTAATGTGATCTACCCGAAGGAGCTTTGACAATGTGATTATGATTATGATAATTTTCAGCTCCAAATTTGCAATTACTGAAACATTTTTTAAAAAAATTCTTTGTGAAGCTCTGCTTTAGGCTAAACCTTGATTGAGATGATTTTATATAGTAAGTTTATTATTCATTCCTTGCCTAAGATGGCTCCAACTTTATCAACTATACTGTACTTTGTATATTTCAAATAAAAATTTGGGAACTTTTTCACTTCAAACATGCAGAAATATTATGCTACTTAAAAATATTTTCCATAGTATTTACATCTAGAATATATATAAATTAAAGCCCTGGGGATTTAAAAATCAGCATTTAAAATTTTAACAGCTTAAGTTATAATTATAAAATAAGCTACAGATAAAATGTACAACTTTAAATATTTTGAAATATGCAAATTCTTGTGTATACACTACAATAAAAAATGAACATACAACTGCCACCAAAAGTATTCTCATACCCCCCACACAATCTCCTCTTTTTGAGGCATCCATTGATCTGCTTTCTGTCATTGTAGATTTAAATCCTATTTCATAGAAATTTACATAACTATAATTATACAGCATATACTTTTTTGTGTAGCTACTTTATTCAGCATAATTATTTTAAGAATCATCTAAGCTCTTGGAACCAAGACTTTTTATTGCTAAGTAGTATTTTGTTATATGAATTTACAATACTTTCTTCCATCCACCCTGTTCATGGACATTTAGGTTAATTTCATTTGTTCTCTATTACAAATACACTTCCTATGAACATTTGTGTAACTTTAAACAGAAACATATCAGCGATAGTATCAAGGAAAGTAAATATAACGAAAGAAAAAATTATCACGGATTACTAAAGAAATAAACACACATTTTAAATATAAAGTGACACAAATTTCATATATATTTTCACTTGAGGGAATTCCTGGCACAGGAATGATTGGGTCATGTGGCAGATACATATTTGTTCTTAAAAAAGTAACAAACTATTTTGTAACATGCTTATAGCTTTTATCCTGCCTCCAAGATTTTAGAGTCCCACTTTTTTGAGATTTTTTTGCCGTTTCATGAAATGATCAGCAATTTAATTTTAGTTGTTTAATAAATGAATAGTGGTCTCTCATTATAGTTTTTATTTGCATCTATCAAAGCTGGAGGAATGATAGATAATATCAAATGCTAATCATTTTAAGGCAAATTATTAAATAATATTCATTTTCTAAGACGAATTTTCAAAGATTAATATCTCAGGGCTAGGGCTGGCCAGATAGCTCAGCAGATTAAAGTGCCTGCTTAGGGAGACGAGAGGCAGGCCAGGAATTCCACTCCCGGTGTGCTGTGCCGGCCTCACCCCTGAGGTTCACGGAGACAGCAATTGAGACACACAGGTGTGGAGGCCTGCACCAGTAATTGCAGGCTTTGGGAGGCAGAACTCAGGCTGATCACTATGAGGCCAATCTACATAGTGAGACCTTGTACACACTGTACTAAATACATAAAAAATAAAATAAAATAAAATCTCAAGTCTGAAATGTTAATTAGATGGAAATAAAGCTTCATAGATGTTACATTTATAGTGCTCTGTGTTTGGAATGTATGCCATAGAGAGGAAAATACAATGCTGCAAATGACTTGAAAATTATTGATAGTGATGGGGGCATAATAGTGAAAGACAAAATAGATTCCCATGAAATTGTACTCTGTAGGAGAATATTGTTGATTTCCAGATATATGTAAGTGACTTAAATAAATAAAAATACTTGTCACTCAGAAGTCACATATTTTTAGCTGATCTTTTATCATACTTTTTCCTGCTACTCTGATAATTACTGGCTTCAATCTTGTGTGTGTGTATTACTCATTTGGCACAATGGCTCCAATTTCATTGGTGGTATTTCAATGTATTGACATCCTCAATAATTACTACCACGCATTGTACTTCAAAAGTGCTCATGAGTATCCGTTGGATACATTAATTAAATGCAGAAATAGGACACTTTTAAAGGAAATGTAATGGTTCAACTATGTCCTTGAAAGAGCTTTTGCTTAGCGTTTGTGTGGGATGACTAATGACTAATGTTTCTTGCTGGTGGTCCCTATCGCTGTTTTCCTCAGAGCCTACATGGGCATGCTTCACCATCCTTCATGAGCTTGGTTAATTTCTGTGGACTTCGATGTGATCATTGTGTAAGCTACCCTATACACTCCTTTTCGCAGCATATTAAATATTATTTGAACACCTTGTGTAGATTTCTATTCATCCTAGAAGAGACACTCTTCTACTGATAGTCCCTAAGTGGTTTGTATGACTTGACAGCTACACTTGAATCAATTAAGAATTAAAGTTACGGAGGTTTAGTTTAGCATTTAACTTTTCGGGGTAGTCCTGATTAAATTGATGGTATGCATTTAGGAAATAATGGCTGAAAGCCAAAAATAACTGGGGACCTGAAAATGCAATTCGCTTTTCTCTCCAGGTGACAAGGGTAACGTTAGTTTGCATGGATAATAGTATCATAGAGAGAAACAGGAAGAATTGTCCTGCATTCATGTTCACACCCAGAAAATGCTTGAAACAATCAGACACATTATATATACTTTGAGGTGTTAACTACACTTGTTTTCTAAATAAATTGTCAATACTAGTTTTTAATTGTGATTTGCTCAAGGTAGAATTGAACACAAAAATCTTCACTATTGGGAGTTATGGATTTGATGGTGCTGGTTGTACTCTTAATGTGCTACTGGGGGCAAACACCTGGGTCATTTATGTGACCTGTGCTGATGCCTGGACTGCAGCCCCACTGATTCTAATTCAACCAGAATGGAGAGTGACAGCGATTCTTCTCAGCTTTCTAAGCAATTCCTGGGTACAACAAGATTTGAGGACACTGTAGTGAAAGCATTTCTTCCATTTCAGGAAACAAAATCCAAACCATTGTTTTTATTACTTTTTCCTTTAGTGTCACAGATCTCACTACAGAAAAATCAAATACAGTAACTCAGATATATCATGCTCCTATTCTACCTTATTTTTGTCACTGGCTCCCAGATTGTCAACTTTCATGTCTTTCGGTATGATTATGCCTTTATGTCTAAGGACCATTTACAGTGTATGTGGGGTTTTATTCATTACATTTACATCTTAGCATTATATTTTTTTCTAATTGTGTAGCCAGTCATCAGTAGCCTTTAACAATCCCCTTTTATTGTCACATTGTTTTTTTTAAGCCAAGTCAGGAGGTGCAGTAGCTGGATCATATGTGCAGATTCTCATATGGGTGAAATAAAGATGTCAAGTCAGGCAAGCTCTTATCTGAATATTACAGTGGGAAATTTATTGTGAGCTCCTCTTTGCTGACAGTTCAGCTTGTTGCAGTAGTGGGACCAAAGCCTTAATTTTGTTGTTGGGTGTAACTGGTATATGTTCTCAGTTCAGAGCTTGGATTGCTTCTGTCTGTCATTCAGCAGGAACATACTTTCCTCATGTGAAATTACAATCCTGTAATCAGCCAGTCTACATCTCAGTCAACTAAGACATGTGCAGCCCTCCTGGGTCCCTGCCTCCCAGCCTTCAAACACACTCTATTTTCTGTTTCCCAAACGTTCTGCACTCTAATTCTAAGAGAACAGTTATATAATTTGTTAAAGACTCTGTTTGGTCCAATACCAGATAAGAATGGAATACAATGTCCTACAGGCTTTCTTTACAATCCCAGTAGGGAATAACTTCCTTTATCCTAATTGCCCACTCACAGTCTACTTTGACCCTGGACTCTAGTGTCCTCTGGAAAGATACTTTATTACTGGAGGAAAGACACTCTTGCTACAGGAAATCTGTTGAAAACCTCATTTTCTAAAAACAGCGTTTTGAGAGCATTCCAAGTGAAACGGATCATGAACATTATGCTCTACCAAGGTAAAAGCTATAAATAAAGATGAAGATTTCTTATGCTGGGAAATGACACTGATTAAATATAGATCAAGGAAGATTTTGTGAATATTTTCCCCAGGTCATAAGCATTTTTCTTTCTCCTAGCATAGGTCCAGCTATCAATTTTCCTTATAGTTTGACAGTCTTATTGTTACACAGTGTTAACAAAACAAGATGAAAAATATACTATGGGAGAGTTTACAAGCGTGAACCCAGTGGTCATATATTTCAGCTTTTATTTCTGATACACATTTACCATCTGTGTCCATATGCATTTTCAAATAAAGAAGAGCACATTGAATTCTGGTTGCCTTCCCTAAAACATTTTTTTTTTTTTTGCAACTTAGAGTAAGTAACCTTATTTCATATTATAGTTTCTAATAATACTATATTCGTGACTGATACTTATCATGCTGTACTTCTGGATACCTTCAGGAATTGTTTTCATTCGAATTTTTAAGGCAGTTTCATGTCAATGAGACACAAATGTCTTGCCGTTTCATTCGGTTTTAGACTTTGAAGCAGAACTTCAAGCCATATATGCATCTCTAATATTCCCATAAGAATTTTAATAGATAATGCTTATTTGGTTTAGTTCATATTGTGCATTCTTAAGCATTTCAGCTCCAGAGTAGGTCCTAAAAGAAAATCTTGCTGTTGACATTTCTACCTCTAATGTTTCTTTTGTGACTATCAAAATATTTTCCCCTACATATTTCCAAGAAACCAATGCTTAAAAAATATCTTAATTTACAAACTCTTGGAATTGCTAGATTAATGATTTCTTCTAAATCTTGCTCATAGAAAATAAAGTAAGAACAGAAATACTGTATGTCACCTAGGTTGAGATAATCATCTATATATATTTACAACTTTTAGTAGCTTTTGCTGCAACAGAAACTTGTACAGCTTGAATCACTGGATATTAAAAAACATTCTCAGTTTCCTTGCAAGATTTCACAATGAATTGGAAATGGAAAAAAATGATTTAAAGTCATTAGGCTAGCATTAGGATTTATAACTCTTAAATATTTTCAGGACAATAGTATGAAATGATGGCTGAGAGCTGGATGTACAGGTCCAAATATAAATCAGCAAATGCAGCCAATGAGAGAACTAAGTTCAGAAAAGAAGGAAAGATGCAACTTTGTATAACTTGGAAACAAATGTTGAATTGGCAACCAGTCCTTATAAATTCTATTACATTACCCTACCTAATTATCAATTATTTTAATTTAAAATTAAATTAAAATATAAATGAGATTAAATTTCTTTTACTTATAGTTTTTCTAGCTTAGAAAATAAAAATATTTGTGTTTTCTGTCCAAAAGAGCTATCATAACCTATCTTTATTTGAACTAAACTGGCTGATGTACAAAACTTGACTTGTGGACTTGTGGGAAGTGGAGTGGTCACTGGTCTGCAGAAGAATTGGTGGTTGTGGTATCAGGATGGGTAAAGTTTTCAGGAAATGCTGAAAAGTCAGCAAACCAAGGTTCTGTTGAGAAACACTGATATTTAATACTTGGCTGCTTGAATCTCAGTGACAGTATCAGACATCTGGCAGAATTAGGGCAGGGCTAGGAGCAGAGTGGGTGCTTAGAATTATTAGAAAGCATGACTTGAAAAAGACTGGGAGGGGTGTTTCAGCATCACATTTCTTAACCAGAGCATGATTAGAGTCAGACTGCCCGGGTGGAAATGTTATTCTTCTACTGGCTCTATGTGTGGCATTGATTAATAAACCTTTAAAGCATCTGATTTCTCATATATAAATTCAGAAAAATATAATAACAGCAATTTAGAAGTTTTGAGGAGCAATTTCAATGATGTAAAATGCTTAGAAAAGTATATGAAATATCATGTGTCTAATAGATGTTATTTTTATTATTATTAAGAATGAATAAAATTAAACTGTGTTTTGAGTATTATGCCTTATTCAATATTGCTAACAATATGTAAACATGTGTTATATGCATTTTCCCTTGACAAATGAGGTGATATTTTTGTAGATAAGAAAATAATGTATAGAGTCTTTTAACTTGGGTTAAGTAGGTACAGATTAAAGAATAAGTTATCTTTGACTTTCTGAATTATATATCGTTACTACTATCATTGATATGTTTCATTATGTAAGATAATGTATAATAACAAAAGTGTCACCAAAGCCCATGTAATTTTAAATAAAAATGAATTTTTTCTGAATGAAAACAAATGATTATTTTTGTCCTGAAAAGTTAATTAAATTTTAGCTGGTTTTGATAAAATTTAACATATCTTCATGATTAAAACCAAGAACAAATTAAATATAAGTAAAACGCATCTGTATTTGACAGACCTACAACTATCATCATACTGAATGCAGAAGCACTGAACACTTTCTCTCTAAAATCTGGACTATAGCAAGAATGTGCACTTTCATAACAAAACAAAAGAAACAGAACAAAGCAAAACACACAGACCAATAGAACAGAATAAAGACCTCATAATGAAGATGACACATCTGCAGGCAAATGCTTTTTGACAGAGATGCAAAACACACACACCTAAGAAAAAAATCTACATTCAAAACAGAGTTTCAATAAATAATGATGGACTAATTGGTTTTCCACAAGCAACATAATGAAATGGACTCCATGTGCTGTTATACAAATCAAATAGACTCTCATTTGAAAAGACTAGATTTAAATGTGACATATGAAGCAATAAAATAACAGGACGAAAATATAGGAAAAATTTTCAGGATGTTGGAATGGACATGGAAATTTCTAGACATAATCTTAAAAACTGAAGAAAAATAGTAAGCTTACTTAATTGGAGTTGAACCAAGCGAAATAGTTTCGTTACAGGCAGGGAACCATCAAGTAAAGAAACAAAATACAGAATGGCAAGAATATCTTGCAAGTATGTCTGACAAATGGTTGATATTCAAAATACACGAGGAATTAAAAAAAAAATCTCCATGGGGGCAGAGGGAAACTGCAAAACAAAACCACTTAATCCACAAATTGACAATTCTTATAGTTTACATCTGAAATGGCTTCCAAAGAGTCACACTTCTGGGTCATGATTGGACTGGGGGCATTGTAGGAAATAGCACCAGGTGGGAGAAAAACCTTGTTGGAAGCTGTGGGTCGCTGTGAATCTGGCCCAGCAGGGTCTCTCTTCCTTTCTGCCTCTTCCCTTGACTCTGATTCCTGTCAGTCATGAGGCAAGTACCTCTCCTCTTCCAGAATCTTTTTATACCTTCTTGCCTTGGAGCCCACCAACAGTGGGCTAAAACAAACATGTGTCAAAATAATTATCTTTTATTTTAAGTTGTGGACATTGGATATGGTGTCTCAGTGATGTCAGAAGTGGCTATGACAGCATAACTAAATAGACTTCTATAAGAAGAAAATCAAATGCACAACAGGGATAGGAAAGAAATGCTTAAAATAATAATTGTAAGCGTTAGAGAATTACCAATGAAAATGACAAGAAAATCTTTAAACAAAAGAGAATATTTGCCTTTCTTGGGAATGTAAAATTATATAGCAATTTTGGAAAGCAATATGGAGTTATGTCAGAAAATCAAAAGTACTACCACCACGGGATCCAGCAATCAATGGTGAAATAACAAAAATGAAATAAGTTGCTTTGAAAAGGCATGTGCACTTTTAGATTTATTGCAACACCATTTATAAAAGTCTAGAAAGAGAAGCAACCTTCGCGTTCACTCCATCAACTGATGGCTGGATGCGGAAAATGAGGTGTGTGCATAAACTGGAATACTATCATCCATACAAAGAAGGAAATCCTGATATTTTGAAAACATGTGCAGGAGAGCAGGTCATTTTTTGAGTGAAATAAGCCAGGCACAGAAAGACAAATATTGTATGTTCACACGCAGGTAGGATGTCTAAAACAGTTAATCTCATAGACATTGAAAGTAAAATTGTGGTTATGAAATGCTGGTGAAAGGAGGGAAAAGTTTACTCAGTGGATACTAAATAATAGCTCAGCAAGTAGTTCTGGTGTGCTCCAGTAAAGTAAGGTGAGTACAGACAACATTTTGTATCATATTTTATTATATTTTTAATTTATCTTTTTTTCAATTTTTATTATTTTTAATAAGAAATAACAATGAGACAGTTTCAAAACATGTTAGTAGGACAGCCACAATAATTAACACAATGCATATTGTTGTCTTCATAGTAGTTGTTCAAAGTACAAGATGAAGACACGATAACTTTTCTAAACATTATTCATACAAATATTTCTTCTGATTGAACTAAAGAAAGTTCAATACATCTTCTGATTTATTTCAGTTATTATTATAGCCTCTAATTGCATCCATTTACCTATAAAAAGCTTATCTTACTTTATAGCTGAGACATATTCCATTGTATAAAAATACCACACCCTTTTTACTCATTGCTCACATAATGGGAACTTGGGTTGTTTCTAAGATTTAGCTACTGCAAATTGTGCTGCTGTAAATGTGGGTCCACATATACCACTGTGGTATGTTGTTTTCAGTTCCTCTGGAATAATACCCAGAAGGGAAATAGCTCGTTTGAATGGGACATCTAATTATAGTTCTTGAGGAGTTTACACACTGGTTTTCATAGTGGTTGTACCAGTCTACACTCCCACAAACAGTGGAGAAGAGTTCCTTTATTCCCATAGCCTCTACAGAACATTAGTTCATTTCTTTATTTTATCCATCCTTTCTGGAGTTAGATGGTATGTTATTTTTATATGTATTTGTCAAATGAGAAGTACTGTAGAATATTTGTTCATGTGTTTACTTACCATTTGTACTTCATCCTCTGAAAAGTGTATATTCATCTCGAATGCCCGTTTTTGGATTGGGTCTTAGATATTGGGGGGGGCATGAGTTTTTAATTCTTCATTCTATACAGAAGTCTTTAGTCTGAGGGAGTGTTAGTAAAGATTTTTCCCAGTTTTTAGGCTATCTTTTCACTCTTGATTTCTTTTGACATTCAGAAAGTTCTCAATAAGATGAGATCCAAGTTATTGTTTCTTTAAAGTATATCAAATGCAGTGTGATATTTATCCCTGAAGTCGCTGCCTATTCCTATGTCTCTGAGATTTCCATCTACTTTCTCTTATAGTAGATACGTTTATGTTTTAATGCTTAGATTTTTTGCTTTTCATTTTATTTATTTATTGTTATTATTATTTCTAAGAAATAACAATGTATAACAATGTGACAGTTTCAAAACACAGTAGTAGTACATTTCAAAATTTGATACAATGTATATTGTGCTACTACTAGTTATACAGTGCACAGGGTGTAGGTGTTATAATTTTACAAATCATTATTGATACAACAAAATTTCTTCTTATTGAACTAAGAGAAAGTAGTTGTATACATAATCCAAAGTCTGATAATCTCAGCGGGTTATTGATAAAACTGGCAATGTTAGAAGCTGTTGATTTAAGCCTTTTACATCTCAGCATTCTAATTTAGCTTTGTGTTTTATGCCTTGTGGTTAAATCTTTCTGCTGGGTGGTTAAAGGCAAATTTAAGCATGACCCGTATAGCAAAACATGGAACTTTTGTATCTCTCAAGGTCAGTCAAATCCCCTCAGGATTTACTTTGGAACCATGTACAGTGCTTTGTAGAACTGTTGTTAGAGTCAGCCATCTGGATGAGTCACAGCCCTTGCTTGACCAGTTTGCTCTCTGTGAAAGCTTGAAAGGATGTTTTCTTTCTAAGTGGCTCTCCTTTGGCACACTATGTATCTTCAGTCCCTTTCCTCTGTAGCCCCATAATCTCCTTGAACAGAAAACCTGGGAAACCACTGAGTTGTAGGTTGTTATAGCACAGGTTTTCTTATGTCCTGAGTTCTCACTGACCTTGAAGGGCCAGGGCCAAAGTAATGGCCATCTTTATAGCCCTTCTTTTTCTCTAATTTTTGGTCTGTAAACTTATATTTTTAACCTGCCAGAGGAAAAGCTTAGTGATAATGTTTTTCTGTAAAATAGGTACTTGAGCTTAATATTCTAACAAATCTCTATAGAATGTGATAAAAGCAGTTACATACTTTTGCATATTTAGAAATCTAAGCACATACGAAATTGTAGCCAGTCAATCCTACGACATTTTCCTAGTCTCTTACTCTTATTTAATACCTTTTTTTTTTGTCTTGTAAACCAACCAATTTCTTGAAAGAGAGTATAGCAGTAACTGAAATTATAGTGGAAGCAGCACACATCTAAAAGACCAGAATGACAGGCATTCCAAGTGTATCTTTACTGCTACACATTGTTATTATCAGTGTCAAAAAGCTCAAAGATAGGATTTTGGAAGTTCCAATTGTCAGAGAAGTCTTCAACTTTGATGAATTTGTTTATCAGTTCCAACAGTTTCTTCTTGGTGGAGTCTCTGTATGTAGGATTCCGACACATTCTGTGATAATTAGACTCCTTTATTCCTGAATTGGGTACCCTTCCTTTTTTTCTCTTATTTGATGGTCCCGACTTGGTACTTCCCCTAGTGTGATGAAGTGCCAAAGAAACAGATAAAATTTAAACTAATTTAAATGTTATACAGTATATGCACGTATTGAAACATCACATAGTACTCCAACCATATATGTGATTCTTATGAATTTATGCAATTGGGAAAAATTTTAATTGTATAGGAAAAGAAAATTTCCCCTAGGTATACAAGTTTAGTTGTGTGTTTCAAGTTTAACATATGTATATAGGAAGGGTCTACAGCAGTGGTTCTCAACTTGTGGGTCGCGACCCTGGCAGGGGTCGAATGACCAATACACATGGGTCGCCTAAAGCCATTCCGAATCATAACTGTCAAAAAATTGCAGTTTTGAAGTAGCCACCAAAATTATTTTTTGGTTTGGGGTCACTACAATATGAGGAACTGTATTGCGGGGTCACAGCATTAGAAAGGTTGAGAACCAGTGGTCTACAGGGTCTCACTAAGTAGAGTGGACTCATAGTGATGCTCTTGTTTTCAGCCTCCCAAATGATGGGGTTACAGGCAGGTTGCATCATGCCCAGTCTTAATGACCATCTCAGCATGCCCAGCGGGTGGGCCAGCTCAGCACACTGGGGATAAAACTCTGCTAGAGCTGGGCCTTTAGCCCACTGAGCTTTCTGTACGGCCCAACATTTTATATTTTATCATAAATTAAATATACTTTTTCACTGGTGATATCTTCTTTGACTACTTTTTAGAAGTTAGGAACTTTTTCAGGTACTTTAATATATTTATGGGCAGAAATTCTAATCTAGTTCACTAAATACTGTGAAATTTATTTATATTTATTATATGAACCCATGCGGTGGATTGCTTTTAAAATGTTCATTTGAAAATAAATTGCTGTTCTTACTATGTAAGATATTTTATACTCATTAATTATTTTGTTTTCATTCTTTTACATTTTTATTACTTCTCAACTTTTTTAACAGCTAAAGAGAAAATAATATTAGTTTTCACATATAGCAAGGGTTAGTCATATCGTAATATTTAGTTTTGGTGGGCTAGGGAGGTAGCTCAGCGGTCTAAATGTCTTTCTGGCAAGAGCAAAGCTTGGGTTTGATCCCCACTGTCTTATGCCTTGCTGGCTACTGAAACTAGATGATGGGGAGACTGAGATAGGTGGATTACTACCAGTCTGAGCTGCATGGTGAGACCCTATCCAAATAAATAAATAAGCAAACAAATAAATAAAAAATATTTTAAAAAATTAATTCTGTTTACTTTTGCTGAATGCATAGATTTAGCAATTAATATGGATTACAGATTTTTATTACCTGCCAGCCCAGATATAAAAATATCACAAAATTTTGAATTTCCCATCTTTCTCTCTGATAATATATATTATTTGCATCACTTTGTATCAGAGCACATATCAATACCTTTAGTGAAAGTTTAACTTTTCACTTTTATTATACTTTCAACATCTATGTGGCTTTACATTTAAAGTGTGCTTCTTTCATATAATCTGAACTTTTTTATTTTAATTAGAATTTGTAGTTTATTTTCTTCTATTGTAGCTGCAGATATATTTGTACATCATCTATTACTCACTCTCTTTTTTCTTTGAATTAAAAATAATTCAAATATTTTAGTATTCAATTTTTTCCCATCTCTTTTGCACAAATGAACTCTTACTCTTGGGAGCCAAGAAAGCTAGAAAATTGGTCAAATGTGTGGAAACAGGACTAGGCCTCAATGTCTAAAGCAAAACACGCTACCTCCATCTTTTTTCTTTTTCTTTTTTTTCTTTCTTTTTTTTTTTTTTTTTTTTTGTGGGACTGGGATTCAAACTCACAACCTTGCACTGGCCAGGCAGGCACTTGTGCCATGGAGCTATTTCCTCAGCCGCACTACTTCAGTCTTGACTTGAGCATCTTGACTGGTTAATGACAGCTGTTAGTCACTAGGCAACTTTGTGTCACAAGTGGTACTAACTTTGTATAGGTATAAATAAACATCCATATTTTTGCTGCAGGGGGGCAGGGGACGTGTTTTTCTCCTAAACCGAGCAGACAACTCGCATCTCAATCCAGCTTTTGTCTTGTCTATTTCTTCTCACTCTTGCCACTATTTCTCCCAAGGTAAAAGAGATCACACTGAGACCCATGGGTCCTTACAGTTACTCCTGCCTTTCCAATTATTCTTTAGAAGTTACTTTAGTGCTTTCAATCTGCATTCCTGACAATATTGTCTACTATAGTCATTATTCTTTATTTCTGAAATTACTAGAACCTCAAAACACTAAAATTTCATTTATTTTCTTATCATTTGCCATTAATAAAAATTTATTTACCCTTTTGATGATTTTCAACCTCCTCTTCTGAAGAGGTCTCTAATATGAGGCATAGAATCTAATAAACAAAAATCTAATAAACATCACTTAATAAAATTCATATTATATACATTTATAAACTCCTTACTCATACTTTAGTGCTGCTAATATTTTCTTCTACATTTTATAGATTAGATGTATTTGTTGTTCTATCAAACATACTTGATAAAGGAAGAATCACTGAGGGAGAGTATTACAGGAACATTCAGCGAGTATAGCATCACTTTCTAATGTTATCATTTCCCTAGGTATGACAGGGTCCAAGACAGAGGAATGCATTACTTTTAGAAGAAGTTTGAAATGTTTTGATTTTTCACTCACATAAAAAAATAAAATTGGAATAAACTACCTTACTAGGTAGCCTTAGCCTGAAGCTTTCAGGGCATAGAATCAAATATTTTAGGCCAAGTGGCACACCATTCCGTAGATGGCATGTTCTATTGTGTGCATTCGCTGAAAGTCATGAATGCAGTGGAAAATAAAGAGCAAATACTAGCTACAAAATACAGTAAATACTAGCTAGAAAAATACTTCTATTCTAATGAAGATTTTCTGGATTTTAAAATTATAGAGCAACAGGGGAGGGATGTTTCAAAAACCTTGTATTTGTGTTACAGTGATAGCAACGAAGACCTTGATAATTTGGGCTCAAGGAAGAAAAAGTGAGCACTAGGATTCTGGCCTTTAGATTCATATTGCTGTCGTTTGTGTAGCTGTGGTGTACCACCTACTCTTCTTTACTTCTTTCTGCAGGTTTCCTGTTGCCATAGGTAAGGCTATGTAGCAGCCTTTTCTTTTCCCTCTAACATGGCTGACATTTTCCGCCTTCTGGACAAGCCACTCCTAGCTCAGCCTTGTATGTATAGATGCTTACTTGCGACACTGCTTTTTTAATTCAAAGTCATGAGGCTTTCAATATAGGACATGGTAACTTTGTTTAATTATGCTACGCATTTTAGTTATTTTAAGAAAACATTATTATGTTGAAATTAATGCCGCTAATTCTGTGTTGTAGTTTGGACACATCTCAGGCCCAGACCTTGAAAGCTGGCAACAGAAAAGATGAACTCAGTGAAACAAAGCAAAGTACAGAGTCTCTTATGGGGCTGGTGTGTTTCAAATGTGTTAATGGAACTGTCCAGGTGGAAACTAGAGGTGTCATATCTGTACTTTCTCTCTATCAGTCCTGGAATCTCTTTTGTGGGATTCTCAATTTCATCTGAAGACAAAAAAGTTCAGTGTAGTTAAAATCCTTTCTTGTTGTAAGCTTTTAAAATGTGAACTATTTTGTATGTAAAGCATAAAATAATTATTTGAAATTATCAATTACTTATAAAATATTTTCTGATGCCTTGCATGAAGGTTATACAGAAACAATGTAATACTGAAGCAATTATGTAAGTTAATACTCTAAAAACAATCATGTGTTCTATCTCAAATTTATTTATTTGCTAAGATGAAGACAGATCAATCAGAGAGACTAGTCTTGTAGACCATGAGAAGAATTATTTTTGATCCTAAGGGAGCAGTTCTATTTTAATAAAAATCAAAGTTAGAATAGGCTTATTTTACCTTATAGATACTCTTTTAGAGAGAATATGAAGGACATATGTAAATGAGAAAGTATGCATAAGCTGTACCTATTCTCAAATATTTTATTTGCATAGATAGCAACTAGACAGAAGAGAAATATTTTAGTGACCTTTAGCTTCAGTCATGTATTAGCACTTCTTGAGATGTCACAGTACTCCATGGTAGATAATCATCGTGAACAGATTTTAGCGCTTCAACTTGATTAGTAGTTGACTGAATATAATCGAGTATAAACAAGTGCACAGAATCAGCAAGAAGAGTTCTTTGCATTTTGTGATCCATTGCTGAATATTTTGCTACTGTAGCTTCTGTAATATATTTGAAGTAATGACTACTATGCTTGGCAACAGGAATATCAGTTGAGATTTAAACAAGAAAAGTCTGAGATGAGCATTTTCTTTTAAAATGTATATAACACTAAATGTTATAGGCTTTTGGCCCACCCATGCTGACCAAACAGGCCCCTACTCAGGCAGGACCGTTCTACGTGTGTGCCCCTGCCCTGCCAGCCACCAGAACCTGCTCCAGCCCACCCACGCTGACCAATCAGGCACGTGCCCAGGTAGGACCTCTCTGCCTGCGTGTAACCAGGACCCACCAGCCTGCAGAACTCTGCCCCTGGGCCTGTGCCCAGGTAGGATCTCTCCACCTATGAGTCCTCCCAATGCCGCCAGTCACTGGAATTCCAGGTCTTCCCACAGCTCTGACCTAACAGGCCGGCACTCAGGTAGGACCTCTTGCCTGAGCATGCCTGAGCACTGCCACCAGAACTCTGCTCTTGCCAACATCCTGTGACTAGTGGAAGCACAGGCAGGAACACTAGGCCTGCACCTTCATGCTACCAGAGCTTCTTTCTCACCAAGAACCCAGCTCCAGCATCTGTTGTGGAACCTTGCAGCAAAATTCCCTGCAGAGAAGCTGGGGGCAAAACACTACAAGCTGATCCAGGACCTGAGCATCTTGCAGGCTCTCTTCCAAAAGCTGCAGCAGGAAGAAGCAGAGCACAGCAGCCAGACCCATTCAGGCACATCTGGACAGGATCAAGATTGGTGGATCCAGACCCAAATCTCAATAGGTGCTAATGGGTATAACTCCATCAAAGTGCAGAGGTAACTGCCATAAAAAATGACAAAGAGAAGGAGCAAGATGCAGTATCAGGTCCTGAGCCCAGTGAGAACAATCATAGGGGATACTACCATGGAAGAAAACGGGAATTATACAGCTAAAATCTCTGAATTGGTAGCATCTGAGGTAGATAGACAAGTACAGGAATGTATAGAGGAAATAAGACCAGAGAAAACATCTGAACTGAGAAAAGAAATGCATGAATTAATAGACTGTGAAGTGGAAAAACAACTGTAGAGAAGTATAGAGGAAATCAGATCAGAAATGACCTCTGAAGTAAAAAAAATAAAAGGACATATCTAAATAAATAGCATCTAAAGTAGGGGAAGAACTGCAGAAAGGGAGAGAGATCAGAGCAGAAACAATCTGTGAAGTCGAGAAAGAAAGGATAACTATAAGGGAAGACTTAAATGCTAATAAAGAAGACATTGATAAAAAAAAGAGAGGAGAATAACAAATGATGCATTTCCTGAATGAGCAATATAGGAAATAAATAGATTGCATGAAACAGTTTCAAAGGGATATACAAGAAAAATAAACTGGCAACACCATATGAACGAAATTGAAGATAGAGTTTCAGATATTGTAGACACAGTACCAGTAATGAAAAGGTAAAAAAGGTTCTCTTCAATAAAAATAGGATGCATGAAAAAAAAAACTATTGAACAAGTACAAGATGATGCACAAATGAACAATGTGAAATTAATAGGAGTCAATGAGAATGAAAGAGTTAATACAAATGATATAAAAAATATGGGTGGAAATAGTAGCTGAAAACTTCTCAAACATGACAAAACAGTCCGACATTCGGATATCTGAACCATACAGAACTCTAAATAACATCAACCTGACTAAAAACACACCCAGACATACAATAGTCAAGATCCCAGAAGAATAATATAATAAAAGCTGCTGGAGAAAAGGAGCAGGTCACATTTAAAGGAAAACCCGTCAGAATAACAGCAGATTTCACTTCACAAACTATAACATCAAGAAGAGCGTAGAGCAGAGTGCTTCAAGTCCTCTATGAAAACAAATTTTCATAGTGATATCTGTGCACCTATGTTTATAGTAGCCCAATTTGTAATAGCTAAATCTTGGAAACAACCAAAATGTCCATCATTTGAAGAATAGTTGAAAAAAATGTGGTATTTTTATACAATGGAATATTGCTTAGCTATAAAGAATGATAAGTTTGAAGGCTTCATATATAAATGGATGTATATTGAACATATAGTCATTCGTGAAATAAACCAGACATACATGTGTAAATATTGTATAGTCTCCCTAATATAAGAACTTTAAAGAATAAAATAAGAACGTAAGGGTATAGCACAGATAAATGTGTTAGGGATTAAACAATGAAGTGACTGGAAGCAGATAAAAGAGGAAACATATAAGGAGCAAAGCCATACACTTATGTACACAGGATGAATAAGATATTGGTCCTAAGAACCTTTAAAAGGTTCATCATATTGATCATAGCACCATGTAACACTAAAACTACGCTTGGAATGCATGGCACTCTTGCCTTTTGATGTGTACAGCTCCCAGTGTAAACCCAGTTACTGATATTCTCTCTTTCAAGAGTATTAGTTGAAAGTAAGAGACTGGGCCAAATACCACAGGCTCCACAGGCTACATTTTGTGTTTTCTTGAATTTCCAAATATCTGTGTAAAAATTGTGTAACTGCTTATATCACATTCTATGGAGACTTATTAGAATATCAATGATTGTCAGAAAATATCAATTCCAAGCTAAGTCAAAGATGTTTGATATTCAGAAAGCCAGTGATGATAAGCTCAATTACCTATGTTATAGGGTAATAGTACCACGAAGCTTTTCTGGTGGAGAATTGAGAACGTAAGTTAACAGACCAAAAATTGAAGAAAAAGAAGGGCTATGAGGATAGACAGCATTTTGGCCCTAGCCCTTCAAGTTCAGTAAGGACTCAAGACATAAGAGAACCTGTGCTGTAAAATCCTATAACTCAGAGGTGTCTCAAATTTTCTGCTCAAGGACATTACTGGACCTCAGAGGAAAGAGATAAATGAACTATAGTGTGTCTAAGGAGAGTCACCCAGAGAAAAACATTCTCTCAGGCTTTCACAGAAAGCAAACTGGCAAAGCAATGGCTGTGACTCAACGCGCAGGCTGACACTGACAACAGTTCTACAAAGCACTGTATATGGTTCTAAAGTTAATCCTGAGGGGATTTGACCTTGGAAGATACAAAAGGTGAATGTTTTGTTATACAGGTCTTGTTTAGACTTGCCCTTCATCACCCAGCAAAAACGCTTAATTACAAGGCATGAAATGCAGAGCTAGATTGATGAGATGAGCTGTAGGAGGCTTGGATCAATAGCCTCCAACGTTGCAAGTTTCACTGGTGGCCTACTGCAACTGTGGAACACTGGACTGTGTATGCATGTGCTTCCTCTTAATTCAAAGAGAAGAATTATTTTTTCTTTCTTTAGCAACATCAATAGGAAGGTGGGTTGTGCCCACACACTGTGCTCTGTATAGCTATTGTGAGGACGATATACAATGTGTCAGTTGTTAACAAAAGAAAAAGAAAAAAATTAATGTTTATTAAAAAAAAAAGAAATAAAACAAGTTCCAGCCCCGACTACTATACCCTGCAAAACTCTATTTCAAGTATGAGGGAAAAGTGAAGTACTTCCATGAGAGCAACTAAAGAATTTCATGTCAAAGAAACCCTACACAACAACTAAAAAATATTTTAGAGAGGGAAAAAATGATCAGAGCTCCACAAAGGAGAACAGTAAAAACCAACCAAATAGGGCAACCAATTAAACACACGTGAAAAAGGGGTAAATAGCAGTAAGTAAAAGACATGTCAATGATAAGTGAATAAATTTCAATTATAACCATGAATATAAATGGACTCAATTCTCCAAATAAAAGAAATAGGCTGGCAGAGTGGATAAGGAAACAAAATCCAACCATATGCGCTATACAAGAAACACACATAACTCAGAAAGAAACATAGGCTAAAATTTAAAGGAAGGAAAACAATACCACATACACCAGCACCTCAGAAAAACCAGAAAGAGCAATCCTGTTTGCAGACAGTCTAAACTTCAAAAAAAAAAAAATCATCAAATGAAATAAAGAAGACCACTAAATACTGCTTAGGGAAAAAATTAAAGATGAAGAGATAACATAAATATGTATTCACCCAACATGGGAGCACCAAGTTACGTAAGAGAAATCTTAATGGACATGAAAAATCTACTATCCAATACCACTGTCTTAATAGGAGACACTAACAGCCCTTTATCCCAAAAAGATAGGTCAAGCAGATAAAAAATTAGCAAAGAAGTCACAGAATTGAACCGTATCTTGGAACAACTAGACTTGGTGAACATACACAGAATTTTCCACTGAACCACTTCTGAATACACAGTTTTTTTCATCTGCACATGGGACATTTCCCAAAATAAACCACATACTAGTGCTTAGGTCATGCTTAAGTATATGCAAGAAAACAGAAATTATCCCATGCATACTATCTGACCACAGTGCAATGAAACTGGAAACAAATGCCAGAAGAAACCACAAGAATTCCAGAAATACATGGAAATTAAACAACACTCTTCTCAACAACCAGTGGATTACAGCTGAAATTAAACAATATTTAGAATTTAATGAAAATCCAAATACAAACTCCTGGAATTTATGGGATGCAATGAAAACAAATTTTAGAGGGAAATTTATAGCTCTGAACTGACACATTAAGAAAACAGAACAGGAACAAATAAATACTCTCATGGAACACCTAAACTGACTAGAAAAGAATGAGCAAACAAGATCAAAACCCAAAGATGGGAAGAAATTTTAAAGATCAGAGCAGAAATTGATTCAATTTAGACAAAGAAAGCAATGCAAACAATTAATGAAACAAAAAGCAGTTTCTTTGAAAGATTCAGTAAAATTGATAATCCCCAAGCTAACTTCATCAAAAAGAGGAATTAAATGACTCACATTCAAGCAATAAGGAATGAAAAGGGTGAAATTACTACAGACCCATCAGTGATTAATAGCTACTTTGAGAATCTTTACTCTCACACAATTGAAGACATAGATGAAATGGACATATTCCTAGAAAGGTTAAATTACCAGAACTCAATCAAAAGGTATAAGAACTCTCAATAACCGAATAACAGTCAATGAAATGCAGAATGTAATAAAAAAGCCTACCAACAAAGAAAAGTCCAGCACTGGATGGATTCACTACTGAATTCTATAAGAAATTTACAGAAGACATAAGCCCAATACTCCTCAAACTCTTCAGGGAAATTGAAAAGTAAACAATCCTACCCAAATCATTCCTACTGCCAAGTAGTACACTGATACCAAGCCGGAGAGAGATGCAACTAAAAAAGAGAACTGTAGGCCAGTTTCTCTCATGAACATACATGATAAAATTCTCAATACAATCCTTGCCATTAGAATATAGCAAGTCATCAAAAAGATTGTATACCATGACCAGATAGGATTCATCCCAGAGATGTAAGGATGGTTTAATACACACAAATCTATAAACGTAATACATTATATCAATAAAACCAATGTCAAAAACCACATGATCATCTCAATTGATGCAGAAAAGACTTTTGACAAAGTCCAACACTCATTCATGCCGAGACTCCTACAGAACATTGGAATAGAAGGCCTCTACCTCCACCTGATAAAAGTCGTCTATGACAATCCAACAGCTAACATAATTGTAAATGGGGAATAACTGTAGTCTTTTACTCTCAGATTGGGTAAAAGGCAAGGATGTCCTCTATCACCACTCCTATTCAATATAGTTCTGGAATCATTAGCTACAGTCATTAGATAAGAGAGAGAAGTAAAAGGACTAATAGGTAAAGAAGAAGCTAAATTATCATTATTTGCAGATGACATGATAATCTACTTGGAAAATCCAACCACTCCACCAAAAAGCTACTGCAATTAGTACACAAATTCAGTAGCATAACAGGCTACAAAGTCAACACACAAAAGTCAATAGCATTCCTCTGGATAGATAACAAACACACTTGGAGAGAAATTAGAGAAACAATACATTTTACAGTCACACTGAAGAAAATGAATTACTTGGGAATTAACCTAACTAAAGAAGTAAAAGATCTTTTCAATGAAAACTGCAGTACTCTGAAAAAAGAGATCATAGAGAATTTCCTAAAATGGAAAGATTATCTGTGCTCCTGGTCAGGTAGAATCAACACTGTGATAATGGCCACACTCCCTAAATTGTTATGTATATTTAATGCAGTTCCTATCAAAATATCATAAGCATATCTCACAGACCTGGACAAATCATTTCTAAAATTTATTTGCAGCCAAAAAGGACCTAGAATTGCAAAGAACATCCTGGGCAACACAGAACATGTAGGAAGCATTACAATTCCTGACCTAAAGTTATACTACAAAGCTATAGTGATAACATCAGCATGGTATTGACATTAAAATAGACCTGAGGATTGATGGAATAAATTAGAAGATGCAGAAGCAAATACAAAAACACTCAGCAACCTTAACTTCCACAGAGGAACCAAACATGTTTACTGGAAGAAAGATAGTCACTTTAACAAATGGTGCTGGAAAAACTGGTTCTCTACATGCTGAAAAATAAACACCAGGTCTATCACCATGCACTAAATTAAAGTCAAATTGGATTAAAGATCGAAATATTAAGAGGGAAACAAACACTGAATCTCCTCAAAGAAAAAGTGGGAGAAAATCTTGAAGACATCGGGGTAGGTAAAGAGCTGACGAACAAAAATCAAACTGCATATTTAACACCTGAAAGAAGCAACAACTGGGACCTCCTTCAGCTAATAAGTTTTTGCCCATCGAAAGAAATTACCAACAGAGTGAAAAGACAGCTCACAACGTTGAAAAAGATTTTAACTAACAAGTATTCAGACAAAGGTCTTCTATCTAGAATTTATGAAAAACTAAAAAAATTTAGGGTCCCAAAATTCAAAGACCCGATGCAGAAATGGACATCTGAGATGAACACACACTTCTCAGAGAAAGAAATCCAACACACCTGTAAGTAGGCAAAAAAAGGCTTCACATTACTACCGATTAGTGAAATGCAAATTAAAACAAAACTTAGGTACCATCTCACCCCAGAAAGAATGTCTATTATAAAGAAATGAACCAATAATAAATGTTGGGGAGGCTGTGGAGAAAAAGGAATGCTTCTCCACTGCTGGTGGGAATGCACATTGGTGAAACCATTTTGGACAGCAGTGTGGAAACTCCTTAGAAAACTAGAACTGGAAATTCCACTCAATCCAGCTATCACCCTATTGGGAATTTTCCCAGAAGGACTGAAAAAATCGTATCATAGTGGTATTTGTACACCTATGTTTATAGCAGTACAATTTGTAATAGCCAAATCTTGGAAACAACCAAAATGCCCATCATCTGAAGAATGACTGCAAGATATGTGGTATTTTTGTACGAGGGTATTTTATTCAGCTATAAAGTATGATAAGCTAGAAGACTTCATATATAAATGGATGTATTTTGAAGATATACTTATAAGTGAAATAAACCAGGCATATATGTGTAAATATTGCATATTCTCTCCAGTGTAAGAACTCAAAAAAAAAAAAAAAAAAGAGAGAGACATACATAGTGGAATGGAAATTAACGACATAATGGTTAAACAATGAAGTGACTGCAGGCAGAAAATATAGGAAACATGGCAGAAGTATGTTTCCTCTATGCACAGGATGAATTAGATAACAGTCCTAATAACCTCCACAAGGTTTATCACACTGAGTATAGCAATGAGTAACACTAAAACTTGCTTGGAATGCCTGTCATTCTGGTCTTTTAGATGTGTGCTGCTTCTAATCTAATTTCAGTTACTGCTGTAATCTCTCAGGTAAATGGTTGGTTTATAAGAAAACAAAAATGGTATTAATGACAGTAAGAGACTAGGAAAAATATTGTAGGATTGACAAGATACAATTTTGTATATGCTTAGATTTCTAAATTTCTGTGTAAATATGTGTAACTGCATTTATCACTTTCTATAGAGATTCATTAGAATATCAATGATTGATACAAAATACCAATTCCACGTTGTCTAATATGTTTAATACTCTGAAAGACAATGATGTTAAGCGTAAGTACCTATACTATAGATTATTATAGTATCACTAGGATTTTCTTCTGGAGAGTTAAGAATATAAGTTTACAGACCAAAAATTAGAGAAAAAAGAAGGGCCAAAAGGCATAAACATTAAGTTAGATTAGTATGCTGAGCTGTAAAAGGCTTAAATCAGCAGCTTCCAACATTGCTAAATTCAATTGAAAATGATATGAGAGTATATTCAAGGATTTAGTTACTTGTTTGCTGAATACATTTGCTGACATACATTTTTCCTTTCAAAAGCATAAGTTATAGTTTACCAAAGAACATAGACAAACTATTTGCAAACACTTATTTATATGTATTTTATTTTTTTAATTTTATCTTTTTTTCACTTTTAATAAGAAATAACAATATGGCAATTTCAAAACATGTTAGTAGTACATTGAAAATAATTGACACATTACTTACTGTTGTCCTCATATTAGTTATACAGAGCACAGTGTGTGGACGTGATAAATTTTCTAATTGATATTGGTAAGGAAATGAAACAAGGAAAAAAATTCTTCTCTTCGAAATGAGAGGATGTAGTTGTATACATAGTCCAATGTTCCATAATTGCATTGGGTTACCAGTGAAACTGACAATGTTGGAGGCTGTTGATTTAAGTCGTTTACAGTTCATCATACTAATACTTTTTTTTTTTTTTTTTTTTTTTGCCTTTTTGAGACAGGGTCTCAGTGCACAGTTCAGGCTGGCCTTAAGTTCACTTTTGTAGCCCAGGCTCGTCTCGAACTCGCACTGATCCTCCTGCCTCAGCCTCCCGAGTGCTGGGATTACAGGCATGCGCCACCACGCCCGGCATACTAATACTTTGTAATTAAGATTTTCTGCTGGATGATCAAGGGCAAGTTAAAGAAAGACTTGAAAACAAAATATTCATCTTTTGTATCTTCCAAGATCAAGATTAACTGGAACCATGTACAATGCTTTGTAGAACTATTGTCAGTGTCAGCCTTCAGGATGAATCATGGCCATTGCTTGACTAGTTTGCTTTCTGTGAAAGACTGAGAGAAAGTTTATTCCCTTAGTGACTCTCCTTAGACACACTATACTTCATTTATCCCTTTCTTCTGAGGTCTCATAATCTCCTTGACCAGAAAATTTGGTACACTACTGAGTTATAGGATGCTACAGCACAGGTTCTCTTATGTCCTAAGTCCTTACTGACCTTGAAGGGCTAGGACCAAAATGTTGGCTCTCCTTGCAGCCCTTCTTTTTCTCCAATTTTTGGTCTGTTAACTTACATTTTCAACCCTCCAACAGAGAAGCTTCATGATACTATTACTCTATAACATAGTTAAATGAGCTTAACATGTTTGAATATCAAACATCTTAGACTTAACTTGAAATTGGCATTTTCCATCAATCATTGCTATTCTAATAAATCTCTACAAAATGTGGTAAAAGCAGTTACATATTTTTACACGGACATTTAGAAATCCAAGGATGTACAAAATTGTAGCCAGTCAAGCCTATGGCATTTTGCCCAGTCTCTTACTCTCAATTAATACCCTTTTTTTGTTAACCAACAATTTACTTGAAAAAGAGTATAGCAGTAACTAAGTTTACATTAGAAGCAATACACATCTAAAAGACCAGAATGACAGGCATTCGAAGCATAGTTTTAGTGTTGCATGTTGCTATCCTCAATGTGAAAAACCCTTGAAGGTTCTTAGGAACAATGTCTGATTCATCCTGTGTACATAAGTGCATGGTTTTGCTCCTGCTATGTTTCCTCTTTTTTCTGCTTCCAGTCACTTTGTTGTTTAATCCATAAGTATTTTATTTCCACTCAGCTTTGTTAGGTCCTTCAATTTTAATTTCTTCTTTAGAGTTCTTACACTAGGGAGACTCTACGATATGTATACATGTAGGTCTGGTTTATTTCACTCTTGAGTGCATGTTGAATATACATCTATTTGTATATGAAGTCTTCTAGTTTATCATTCTTTTTAGCTGAGTAATATTCCGTTGTAGAAAAATACCACATCTTTTTCAATCCTTCTTCAAATGATGGACATTTTGGTTGTTTCCAAGATTTGAATATTACAAATAGGGCTGCTATAAACATAGGTGCAGAGATATCGCTATGGTATGATGTTTTCAGTTCTTCTGGGAAAATTCCCAGTAGGATAGCTGGATTGAACGGAACTTCCAATTCTAGTTTTGTAAAAGCCCTCCACACTGCTTTCCATAATGGCTGCACCAATCTGCATTCCCACCAGCAGTGGAGAAGAGATCTTCTTTCCCCACAGCCTCTCCAGTATTTGTTGCTGGTTGAATTCTTTATGTTAGCCATTCTTTCTGGGGTGAGATGGTATCTAAGTGTTTTTCTCATTTGCATTTCACAAATGGTTAGCAATGAGAAACATTTCTTCATGTATTTATAGGCTAGCTGAATTTCTTCCTCTGAGAAGTGTGTGTTCATCTCAGATGCCCATTTCTGGATTGGGTCTTTGAATTTTGACACTCTAATGATTTTTAGTTTTTTATAAACTCTAGATAGAAGACCGTTGTTTTAATACCGATTACTTAAAATATTTTCTAAATTTGTGGGTTGTCTTTTTACTCAATTTATAATTTCTTTTGACTTGCAGAAACTTCTTAGCCAGAGGAGGTCCCGTTTGTTGATGTTTTCAAGTGTTAAATGTGCATTTTGATTTTTGTCCGTGAAGATTTTGCCTACTCTGATGTCTTCAAGATTTTCTCCCACTTTCTCTTCCAAGAGATTGAATGTTTCTCTTTTAACATTTAGATCTTTAATCCATTTCGACCTATGTTTAGTGCATGGTGACAGACATGGGTCAAGGTTTAGTTTTCAGCATGTAGAGAGTCAGTTTTTCCAGCACCATTTGTTAAAGAGTCTATCGTTCTTCCAGTAAGCCTTTTTGGCCCCTGGGTCAAAGTTAAGGTGGCTGAGTGTGTGTGCATTTCCTTCTGCATCTTCTAACCTATTCCATTGTTCCACAGGTCTATTTTTTGGCAATATCATCCTGATTTTATTACTGTAGCTTTGTAGTATAACTTTAGGTCAGGGATTATAATGCCTCTTGCCTTACCTTTGTTGCCCAAAATTATTTTACAATTCTGTGGGGCATTTTTGGTTGAAAATAAATTTTAGAAATGATTTCTCCAAGCCAGGTGTGGTATCACATACCTGTAATCACAGCACTTGGAAGGCGGAGGCAGGAGGGTTGGTACGAGTTCGAGACTAGCCTGGACTACAAAAGTGAACTCAAGGCCAGCCTGACCTGCATAGCAAGACCTTGTCTCAAAAAAAAAAATGATTTCTTCAGGTCTGTGAGGTATGTTGATGGTATTTTCATAGGAATTGCATTAAATCTGTATAAGAAGTTAAGGAGTATGGCCATCTGCACAATGTTGGTTCCTAACCAACTCCTTCCTAACCAGGAGCAGGAAATACCTTTCCATTTTCTGAAGTGTTCTAGATTCTCTTTTTTTCAGAGTACTGTAGTTTTCATTGAAAAGTTCTTTCACTTCATTATTTAGATTCATTTCTAAGTATTTCATTTCCTTTGGTGCTATCATAAAAGGTACTATTTCTCTAATTTTTCTCTCAGTGTATTTATTATCTGTGTAGAGGAGTGCTACTGAGTTTTGTGCATTGACTTTGTAATCTGCTATGCTATTCAATTTGTGTACTAAATCTAGTAGGTTCTTGGTGGAGTTCTTTGGATCTTCTAAGTAGATTATCATGTCATCTGCAAATAGTGATAGTTTTACTTCTTTAACTATTCTTATTCCTTTTATTTCTCTTTTTTGTCCAATGGCTTCAGCTCATGATTCCAGAATTATATTGAATAGCAGTGGTGTTAGAGGACATCCTTCTCTTGTGCCAGATTTGAGAGTAAAAGACTTCAGTTTTTCCCCTTTTAGAATTATGTTAGCTGTTGGATTGTCATAGGTGGCTTTTATCAGGTTGAGGTAGAAGCCCTCTATTCCAATTTTCTGTAAGACTTTGAACATGAATGAGTGTTGGACTTTGTTAAAAGTCTTTTCTGCATCAACTGAGATGATCATGTGATTTTTGGTTTTGGTTCTATTGATAGAGTGTATTGTGTTATAGATTTGCATATATTGAACCATCCTTGCATCAATGGGATGAATCCTTCCTGGTCATGATATATAATCTTGATGATTTGTTGTATTCCAGTGGTGACGATTTTTGCAACTATGTTCGTGAGAGAAATTGGCTTGAAATTTTCTTTTCTAGTTGCATTTCTTTCTGGTTTCGGAATCAGTGTAAAACTTGCCTGTAGGAATGATTTTGGAGGGATTGCTTCCTCTTTGATTTCATTGAAAAGTTTTAGGAGCATTGGGATTATGTTTTTTTATAAATTTTTGTAGAATTCAGTGGTGAATCCATCAGATCCTGGAGTTTTTTTGTTGGTAGGCTTTTTATTACATTTTCTATTTCACTGGCTGTTATTGGGTTGTTGAGAGTTCTTATATCTTCCTGATTCAGTTTGGGTAATTTGTCAGTAGGCTTTGTATTACATTTTGTATTTCTTTGGCTGTTATTGGGTTATTGAGAGTTCTCATATGATCTCAATTCAGTTTTGGTAATTTGTACTTTTCTAGGAATCTGCCTGTTTCATCTGTGTCTTTAATTCTGTGAGAGTAAAGAATCTCAAAGTAGCTATTAATGATCCTCTGAATCGCTGGTGGGTCTATAGTAATTTCTCCCTTTTTATTCCTCATTGCTTGAATTTGAGTCCTTTCTTTCCTCCTTTCTTTCCTCTTTTGATGAGGTTAGCTCGGGCATTATCAATTGTACTTAATCTTTCAAAGAGCCAGCTTTTGGATTCATTAATTATTTTAGTGTTTTCTTTGTCTGAATTGAATTAATTTCTGCCTTAGTCTTTATAATTTCATCCAGTCTTTGGGCTTTGGATTTTGTTTGCTTTTCGGTTTCTAGTCAGTTTAGGTGTTTCATGAGAGTATTTATTTGTTCCTGTTCTGTTTTCTTAATGTGTGAGTTCAGAGCTATAAATTTCCCTCTAAGAACTGCTTTCATTGCATCCCATAAAGTCCGGTAGTTTGTGTTTGAATTTTCATTAAATTGTAGATACTATTTAATTTCTTGTTTAATTTCATCTGTATCCCACTGGTTGCTGAGAAGAGTGTTGTTTAATTTCCATGTATCTCTGGAATTCTTGTGGTTTCTTCTGTCATTTGTTTCCAATTTAATTGCACTGTTGTCAGATAATCTGCATGGGATAATTTCTGTTTTCTTGCATTTTCTTAAGCCTGACCTATAGACTAATATGTGGTCTATTTTAGAAAATGTTCCACATGCAACTGAAAAACAATGTGTATTCTGAAGTGTTTGGGTGGACAACTCTGTGTATGCCCACTAATGCTAGTTGTTCCAAGTTCTGGTTCATTTCTGCTATTTCTTTGCTAATTTTTTGTCTGCTTGACTTATATTTTTGAAAAAGGGAAGTCTTAAGATCTCCTGTTAAGATTGTGGTATTGGATATTAGATTTTTCATGTCCATTAAGGTTTGCCTCATATAACATCTTGTTCCCATGTTGAGTGCATACATATATGTGAGTGTTACCTCTTCATCTTGAATTTTTCCCCTAACCAGTATAGTGGCCTTCTTTGTTTCATTTGATCAATCTTGGTTTGAAGGTTAGACTGTCTGCAAACAGGATTGCTATCCCTGTTTTTTAATTTAATTTAATTTAATTTTTTTATTATTATTTTTTAGGATACTGGAGCATGTGGTATTATTTTTCATGCCTTAACTTTTTTTTTTTTTTTTTTTTTTTTTTTTTTTTTTTTTTTTTTTTTTTTTTTTTTTTTTTTTTTTTTTTTTTTTTTTTTTTTTTTTTTTTTTTTTTTTTTTTTTTTTTTTTTTTTTTTTTTTTTTTTTTTTTTTTTTTTTTTTTTTTTTTTTTTTTTTTTTTTTTTTTTTT
>PVJA010025420.1:0-16192 GCA_004027025.1 Myocastor coypus
ATCGGACTTGTAATGATTCTCCTGTTTTTAGCCTCCCAAAGTGCTGGGGTTACAGGCCACCACAACCAGCTCCATCATCATGTCATTGTGCCTGGTGGACAGGGCTGGTATGGCAGGACAGGGGTCGAACCCCAGGAGCTGCTCTCTGCCTAAGCAGGCACTTTATTCCGCTGGGCTATCCAGCTGGCCCTATTTCATTGTTCTTTAAAATAAAAATAAATAAATAAATAGAGAAAAGAAAATCACATTAAATTGAAAACATATCTGTGTAAATTTCCAAGAAATTATAATAGAAGACATCTAAGAAATTTTAAGTGTTTAATATTATTGTTATGGGACTTCGATAAAGTATGAAAAATACAAATGTTTTGGACTGTAATTGGTAGTTGGATGATATAAATAACTATATTAATATTGATATTATAGTATTAATATCATGACAAAAATTGCCATGTGTTGAGAAATCTGCAAAAAAGTATGAGGCTTAGGTATGTTTTCGGTTTCACTTCAGATAGTGATATTAAATGTGTTTCTATTTAGAAACAGATGGAAAAACCACAATGAATGATTAAATTTACTCTACATTTCAAAGTTTTTATTATTATATAATACATATCTTGTTCATGTACATAAAAATGCCAACTAGTATCCCATTTTTGTCTTTTAACCTCTCACATCTGATTACTTTCACTCAGTACAATTATTTTCAGATCCAGCTATGTCCTTAATTCCATCAATAGTTAATTTTTCCTTTCTGTGTAATACTTCATTTGAAAGACATGCTGCAACTTGTGTATCCATTCAACTATTGAGTTCTTTCCAGTTATTTTTATTTCCACAAAGCTACTCAAACATTTGTAAACAAGCCCCAATACAGACATATGTTTTTATTTCCTCAGGAAAATGCATGTGCTTAATAGTATCTGTACTGGACATGCACATTTTTTAAAAAGGAACCATCAAATTATTTTCTAAAGTAATTGTACCATTTTGCATTTCTGTAAGCAGCATATGAATGTTTCATTTCTTCCATATCCTTGCCAGTAGTCAGTATGGTCAATCTTTTAAACTTTAGCCATTTTAATAGCTATGTCATGGATTTCATTGATATTTCATTGGCATTTTGCTAATGACTAATGTACTTATTACTTTAAACATAATCTCTTCAATGAAATGTGAAACATCTATTCAAATATCCCACCCAAATTTAAATTTGGCTGCTAATGTTATTATTTTATTTTGATGGTGTTTTTAACTCAGAAGCCAATCGTTTATCAGCAAGATGCTTTGCAAACACATTCTTCTAGTCTCAGAGTTTTTATCTCATCCTCCTAAGAGTCTCTTTTACAGGAAAAGAATTTCAACTTATCAATACTTACTTTTGCATTATCTTTTCAGTTCTATGCTAAAGTTATATGTACCTAACCTGGGCTCACACAGTTCTCTTTTTGTATTTACAGAAGTTTTACATAAGAGGTTTTACATTTAGTCTAAATTATGTTTTATAGTAGTATGTTGTAGCAGATTTATCAAGGTATAGTTTACACAACATGAAATTCATTGAGGCACTAGTGCCTTAATTAGCTCTACATTTATATTCTCTCCTCTCAATAAGATCTTTTACAGACATTTGCAATTAATGCTTGTTCCAGTTCATAGCCCCATGTAACATTAGTTTCTATTTCAATAGTTTGGTTTTCACAGACATTTAGTTATAAGTACAGTCATAAAATATTTCATGTCTTGTACCTGGCTCCTTCTACTTGGCATACCATCTTTAAGGCTCAGCTATTATTGAGGATGTATGCATCATTTTCACTTTTATACTAGCTCTATAGAAATGGTGCCCGACGGATTCTGTCCATCCATTTACCAGTTGAAGAGTACTAAGGTTCTTTCCAATTCTTGGCAATTAGAAACAAATGTGCTATAAAAATATTTCTGTGTATATATGCTCAAATAGAACTTCTGCTCAAAATTTTTGAAAATAGAACAACTACAAGCTCAATTGTAACCCCTAAAATTTTTAGGTGACTGTCCTAAACTCAAGTGCCACAGAATGTGATTGAAAATAGCATCTTTATCAGACAATTGTGAACAGGTTCTGACAGGATTTCTCTAATCCTAACTGCAATACCTAGGAGACCAAGGCAGGAAAACTGCAAATTTCTCAACCAGGTGTTTAGTGGGGACACTGACTCTAACAAACAAACAAACAAACAAACAAACAAAAATGATGTTTAAAATAATGTCAAAAAGCTAGTGGCATATGTTAGTTTAGAGTATTTAAGGTCTTGGTGCCAGGGAAAAAAGGACATTAATTAAAATAAGGCCATTAGGTCAGGGCCTTTATGCAACTCTGCACTAAAAGAATTAAGCTCACTGGGATAGCCACTTCTACACCATTTTCTTTAATGTTTGAAAATTTATTGAGTCTTTTTAAAGCTCTATTATACGGAGCATCTTCTAAACTTGGTAAGCACTTTTGAAAAAAAAATAGCTGTTTAAATTCATTTCTCAGATAATTTAATCAAGGCAAAGCTCTACTCTACTAATTGTCTTAATCCTCAACAGAAATTAACACTTCTTATTCTGTTTTAATAGAGTAAACATCATTATGAGACATCATTATGCCTCAATATTAAAGTTAACTGATCTCTATCTGATCATTTTCTTTAGGGGCAAACACTCTTGGGAATCAATAAATGCTATCATATTGTTTGAAACCAATGAAACAAATCTCATACACACACAGAGAGAAAATGGAACAAAAGAAATGATGCATGCAGTGGACAGTTTCCTCTAGATGTAATTTCTCTAGATGGGATTTTAGTGCTAAGGAAACCTTAGGAAATCTACATTCTTTATTGTAAAGGAGATATAATATTTTTTTCTTTAGACAACTTCAAAAGATTGCCAATCTTTAAAATACACACGAATATAATCATATACTGAATCACAGTTTTCCTTAAAAAACACCATGTAGCTGAAAACACGCTAATATTTGCATGCTTTCTAATAATGAATTCAAGATGTCTTAACCAATTGTTACGGAATCCTTGGAAATTCAGGTTTGTGTGGAGGACAACGGACATGTGCTTTCACACTGTGTTTTCCTCCATGAGGCCTCAGGGTGCTGAGATTTTCCCCACCCTTCTTGAGCCTCACCAAGGACTGACTCACTCTGGGTGGAGATTGTGGGATATCGCCCTACGTAAGCCCACCAATGTGGTCCTGGCAATTACATGGATCTATGAGAAAAACAGGATGTAATACACAAAAAAACTTGCGAAGTTGTGTTTTTATGCTGTACAGGAATTGATCTTGCTAAAAACTATGGCAAAATGTGGTAGGATTACTGCATTAGAAATATGTGAAAACATAGAAATATTACAAATGTTTTTTTTTTTTTTTTTTTTTTTTCGTTTTGAGACAGAGTCTCACTATGCAGTTCAGGTTGGCCTTGAGCTCACTTTTGTAGCCCAGGCTGGTCTCGAACTCCGATCGATCCTCCTGCCTCAGCCTCCCGAGTGCTGGGATTATAGGCGTGCGCCACCACGCCCAGCCTTTTACAAAGGTATTTTTGATGCCTTACTTTGTATAGATGCTTGTATATATTGGGGCTTTATCTGAAAATGTCAATAATAAAATGTAACTTCCTGGTGGGGCTAGTGAGATAGCTCAGTGGACTAAAGCACCTGCCTAAGCAAGCAGCAGTTCAATCCCTGGCACCACATGCCACTCCAGTCCCGCCCACCAGGGCAGGCTGGGCCAACCAGTGTCTGGGCTTAGAGGTGCATACATGTAATTGCAGCACAGCACTGGGGAGACTGCAAAGAGGAGGATCACTACAAGTCCAAGCTGCGTAGTGAAACCCTGCACCAAGTACATAAGAAAAAAAAATTTTAAAGTAACTTCCTGAAAATCAGAAGTATCCTCTGGATAAGAATATCAAACAGGTGAGCTGGGCGAGGTGGCGGACGCCTGTAATCCTAGCACTCGGGAGGCTGAGGCAGGAGGATTGGTGCGAGTTCGAGACCAGCCTGGGCTACAAAAGTGAGCTCAAGGCCAGTCTGAACTGCATAGTGAGACCCTGTCTCAAAAAGACAAAAAAAAAAAAAAAGAATATCAAACAGGTTTATTGATATTTTAAGATTCTTAACAATATTCTAAATATCGTCAAACCAATTTGTTATATAAAGCAAAAAAAAAAAAAAGTCATTTTCCTGAATATTGAGAGGGAAAAAAAAAATCACAAAACAGCATTGCACCGAAATCTTTTCACTCTTTCACTTTACTTGAGGTAATGTAAACACTTATACTTGCTTCACCCTGTGACTAAAATATTCCTCAGAAAATAGGAACAACCAAATTTTTATACTCACTGATTTGACCTGGAAAAGCCACTTCAAACAGAATTGGTTGAAAAATTCAAAGTGAAAAGGCATCAAGTTTTACATTGCTCTCTTAAAGGATTTTTTTTTTTTTTTTTTTTTTTTTTTATGGATTTAAGCTGAACTATATTTTTTTCTGCTTTTGTCTCATTAGTCCTTGCGGCTGATAATGACCATTACATTTTTTCTACTAAGTGTAGACACACTCAAAGGGACCCACAACCAACAAGTATATGGAAATATGAGAATTACATTGATAAAACATTGAACCAGACAGAAGGATGATATGTGAGATCATAACTGAATTCCTGATGCCGTCTCCCATAATTGCACTTCTCTTCCCCAGAGCTGACTTTGCCTGAGAGGAAAACAGCTTGGTGGACTGGGACTGCGCTAAGTTCACTGAGTATTACTTTTCATCCCCACCATGGCATCAGAGATACTTAACCGCAGGCTTAATAAATTGGAAGATACCTGTTATTTCAACCTTTAAACTCAGTGTTTCAACAGCATTCTGGGATTATAAAATGAGAACAGCAATAACCGATCCCTCCTCTTTAAGTAGAGACATTGAATAGAAATATATTTATTTGACATTTTTGTGAATGAAAAATGGAATTTTATAACCAGATAGCTTTTAGTGATCTCAAATATAAGTATCACTTCCTATCAAAAAATAAAAAGAAACTGTAATTCCAAAAGCTCAAATGACTTGCTCAACTTTCCCTGAGCTTTTAGGGGCAGAAGTGGTATTGAAACACATACCTCTTAAGGTCTATATTTCATTACCTCCATTCCCTTTCACATCAACTATTTCACTATTGTATTCATTATACGGGGAAAAAGACATTCCTGAGCTTTTGAAATAATCTCTCTGTTGATCTGATCTATGTTTGGCCATATTCCTTATATCCACAAGGTGTTCATACTTCATAGAGTTCCGATGGGCTACATTCCAGGGAGCATTAAAACTTAGGCAAACGGGACTCACAAAACTGGCTGTTGTTAATAGCCTTTTCTGAGAGCGTTTGAGCCTATTAAAATTCATCTATTTTGTTTTAATGGTTACACAGCCAGGTATAGTTCCAATGCTAGTTTAATATTAAAACCGGGGTTCCACCTGATACTTTAGAAAATTTCCTCTTTTTTATTTTGTTCCATTTCCCAGTCAAGTACATCTGAATTTATAAACTGATTACAAGGAAACATGAATTAGAGAATCAGCTTCAGGGCCAGTTTTACACAGATAGTAATTTATTAGCTTGGGCTTTATTAAAGCAAAGTAAGTTAGTGAAATATAAAAACTATTAGTACTTGTGCAATCTACTTCTGTGTGTGCTGAGTGTGTGTGTTTGTGTGTGTATGTGTGTGTGTGTGAAAGAGAGAGAGAGGGAGAGAGACAGAGAGAGAGAGAGAGAAACAAGTGATGAAACAAAAGCAGCAGTAGAATTTACTATGTAATAGTAAAGCAAACAAAATGTAGCCTCACGATGCTTGCTGGAATAGTCCCTTCCAAGGTCTGGGGAGAAACTTAATCTTTGTTGTACTTCACTTTGTAGGGAACAAGTCAAAGTGAGTATGGGAATACCAAGATCTGTGCAGAAGAAGTTGAATAGGGGATGTGTGTTTCTCTGCTATATGCAGTGAAGTTATGGTTAACAAGTTTGTTGATGAGGCATCCACAGGGCTGGAATACAAATCCTGACTTCCCCAGGTATAACAATAATGTTCTTATCACCATACAAAAGAAATAATCTTTTTACTTAATGAGTAACATAGCAAATACAGTAGGCTTTCTGGTTCAGATGTGAGATGACACTTCAAAACAACATGAAAATATATAAATCAGTCTGCACTAAGTGTATGAAAGAGTGGACTGTGGGGTAAGAGGAAGCTTCTCCACTGTTGGTGGAGTGTAGGCTGGATTTTGCCCCTAGATAGTTTGCTTAGTGATATTGTACTCTGTGTGTTCATTGATCTATAAGTAAGCTTCAGCTCCTATAAGCTAATAGCATGAGCCCCAGGCCCTCGACACCCTTCCTTACACCACTTATTTCTACCTATAACACACAGCTGACCAAGCAGAACTCAAGTTAGTCAAACTGGCCCCTTGGCATTGTTGGAGCATGATTTCTGTACTTCCTTTTACCTAAAAAGGTCTTGGGAAGCACAGTTGTACCACTTCTTCTAACAAAATGCAGATTTTTGTAAAGGTAATTTAGCTATGAAAACAAATAATTGCAATAATGCTAGCCTGTTTTTTTGTTGTCAAATACTTATTAACAAGTTAATCATTCAATAAATAGAAGAAACACTGAAATGACTGAAAATTTATACGTAAAGAAAACGGATTTTTCCTAACAGGGTGAATTTATTTATCTTTGTTTATAACACATAATACTTTGTCATATAAACACATCACATTATTTTTATCCATTCCTCAGTTGATGGGCACTTGGCTTGTTTCCATGATGTAGCTATGACAAACTGTGCTACTATAAACATGGGTGTACATATATTGCTCTGCTATAATATTTTCAGTTCTTCTAGAAAAATATTTAAGAGGAGAATAGCTAGGTTGAATGGGATCTCTAATCCTAGTTTTTGAAGAAAATCCACACTGATTTCCATAGTAGTTGCCCCAGTCTACACTCCCACCAACAGTGGAAAAGGTTCCTTTGACCCCACAGCCCCTCTAGAGTTTCTTATTAGTTGACTTTTTTTGGTGATAGTCATTCCTTCTGGGGTAAGAAGGAATCTCAGTATTGTTTTAATTTGCATCTCTCAAATGAAAATATTGAACAGTTTTTCATATATTTATTTGCCATTTGTGTATTACCTTGAACAACTTTTAAAGAAGAAATTTAGTATGCTGTCATCAAAATCTAGAAAATAGCTCTAACTATGTTAGAGAAGAGATTACATTCTTTTTTGTACTCTAAGCATTAAAAATGACATTAAATTTGCAATGGGAGTAGACACCAAAGTGCGTACAATTATGAAATAAGAAAAAAATGCGGATTATTAACAGATGCCTAGAAGTTAATAAATGACATATATCATGGTTCTGAGTTGTTGCATGTAGTATTTTTTTAATATTTTTAGAAAATTTTAATGCAATATTTTTTTAAATTTCCTAATTAAACATTTAATTTTAATTATTGATTCTTTTTTCTCTCAGCATCCCACAGCTTCAAATTGTGCAAATTTTGGTCTCCTTAGGTTTACTGACTGAAACCAAGATAATTCTCAAAACTTCTGTAATATTTTAACCTAAATAGCTGATGTTATTACATGAGATGGCTTAAAATTTTGTAATAATTTACATTTGTCTTTTTAAGAATTTAAGGATAAAAAAATGAATTCAAGGAATTTTAGTTTTGGAGATTTTCTTTTATAAAACTTTGAATTAATTGAGTCTCATACTATCACATTGGTGTAATTCATTCATTCAAACATTCAACTACAGCTGCCCATATAAGATCACTGTGCCTTTCTTTGGGCAGCTGAATTGCCTTGGCTTGATTTGGTTTTCATGTGATTGAAAAGCTTGATAATTTGAGCATATCTCACTGTTTTTGTTTTTGTTTTTGTTTTTTTTTTTCAAAAATTCCTCTTCTAACAAAAGTTTGAGAACATTATTTTATTTTTTTATTTTTTTTCTTGTTTCAGAACCTTTATTTGTTTATTCACTCATTTTTATGGCCAGCTCAGCCCGCCCCAAGGGTAGGGCTAGCGCAGCATGTGGTGCCGGGGATCGAACCGCGGTCCCTGAAGCCGCCCAAGCTTTCCTAAGTAGGCGCTTTAAAACACTGAGCCATCCCGCCAGGCCCCGAGAACATTATTTTATTTGCAGAATTATTTACTAGGTTTAAAGAAAAATATCAGAAAATAATGCAAATATTGTGATGTGTAAACTATGTATTTATCAAGGCTTATTATTTTAAAATAGTTAAACATGTCTGGTATTATATATTTTACTGCAACCAAACTATGAAGTGCTTTCTATTTG
Source organism: Myocastor coypus (assembly GCA_004027025.1). Classification (NCBI taxonomy): domain Eukaryota; kingdom Metazoa; phylum Chordata; class Mammalia; order Rodentia; family Myocastoridae; genus Myocastor; species Myocastor coypus. The sequence goes on from PVJA010025420.1 coordinate 8,407, forward strand.
CATGTAATTCATTATTACTAAGCATTTTGATATTATAACATTATCTAATTCTCAGACTCCCAAATAAACTTTTTTCTTTATTATTTTGAGGAGAATAAAAACTGGTAAAAAATAAAAAAAGGTGATGCAGAAAATAATAGGAAAATAAAATGGTAGACATTCAAGCATGGCTGTTATATCGGATATTGTTATCTTCAAATTAGTTGCTCAGATTATGAGATATAAGCATGCAAAATTGGTCAAAAGAGTTACAGAAATTTAAAAAGATGAGAGAAAAAATTAAATATTAACTGCTCCTTTCAATAGACCAGCAGAAATAAGCAGCTATTCTCTTTATATACATAGATATTTGTTTTTGTCTTTCTTCTTACTTTCTGTCTGTCTGTCTGCCTTCTCTCCCTTCCCTCATCTCAGTTGTCTTTTCTTTTTGAGCATTGAGCCTTTCCCTTTCTATTGTACCTTTCAAGCTTCATTTCTTCTTTCAGGTTCTTACACTAGGGAGACAATGCAAAGCTTATACATTCAGGTCTGATTTATTTCACTTATGAACATGGTCTCTAGTTGTGTGCATTTATGTATAAAAGCCTCAATTTTATTTTTTCTATGTCTTTCTTATAGAAATACTCCATAACACAAAAATACCACATCTTCTTTCCTCTATCATTCAGTTGGTGGCCAATTGGTTTGTCTTTAAGATTCAGCTATGCAAACTATGCAGGGTGCACGTATATTGCTGTGATATGATGTCCAATAAAATTTTTATAAAAAATTTTAAACATTTCAATACTTTTAAAATGTAGCACAAATTTATTCATATGAGAACAGAGAACATGATAATCCCATTACTCCAGTTGCAGGAGGATTATCAGTTTGAAGCCAATCTGTATATACATTATGGTTTGTATCCCAAAATCTCCCCTGCCTCATTCAGTCATAGGTGGGGCTTTGTCTAGCTGGCTAGACTTCGGGTGTGAGAGTAAAGAGATGTGGCACCACATTGTTGTACTGACTGGCATTAGCATGATTCTGAAGGTGGATAATGGGAAGGCCGACCCTGGGTGTGCGTGACAGCATACAAAATGCTGGAAGCCTGGAGAGGACGAAAGAGCAAAGGAGAACCGCTTCTGCAGCCACTGCTGCTGCTCACTTCCTCCTTTCCATGCCATAGATTATTGTTTCTGCTCCATGATCTCCCTCTGCCACGCCATCCTGCCTTGGAGCAACTGCTTGAGTTCTGCAACATCCCTAAACTGAGCCAAAATACACCTTTCCTCCTGGAACTTCGCTTGTTGGCAATTTAGTCTCAGCAACAAGAGCAGTTAACTAAGAACCTGTGCTGCAGAGAAAAACCTTGGCTCAAAAAAGAAATACCCCACAGTGCATCTCCTAAAGCACCCTAATTATCTGTTAAACATTATTGATATTATTATGTGTTACTTTCAGGCTTTTTTCTCTATAGAACAGAAACTACAAAATAAAAAGCAAATGATGCTTACATATCAAAATCTACATCCATCCCTGTTGCATCAATATTACAGAGCTAACAGTTGCACCAAGATCCCTTTTTACTTTTAGAGGTTTTTTGTTGTTGTTGTTGTTGTTTTTGGTGCCTGTAGCTTAACTTTTCTCTAACCCATTAAAATAGGCTCAGATTTCAAGTGAACTGAGGCTAAGTGCATTTGTGGGTAACTCTTGGAAGGATCTGCTATCGGGTGTTTTGCTTGTAACATGTTCCAAATTCCTGTTGGGGCTTCCAGATCTTTAATCTAGTAATGTACTGTGACTTAAGAAAAGTGCTAAGCTATAACCTCTAAAAGCACCAAGTCTGAGAATGCCCCAACCAAGAAAGGAAGGGTATGGCTACACCTTGATTCATGGTGACTACATGTGACTACTCAGGCATGAACAAAGAGGTGCAGGGCTGTGGGGGTTGGGCGCACACAGTACAGGCACACACAACAGCCAGTGAATACGTTATTAAGCAATGGAATGAATTTCTGTTGGCATGAGACAGTCCTATTTGAAGTTTTGGAAGTGCCAGCTGCTTTAACACTTTGGACATTATGTAACTTCGCTCAGCCTTAACTTTTTCCTCTGTAAAATATGTAAGGTCATTACAGACCCCAGAGCCTTCAGTTCTAAGGGGAATAATGCATTCATAACTCTTAAATACTATTTCCCCTCTGTAATGGCACAAGTAGGGCAGGCTTAAATCATTGACGTGGTTAATTTTTTCAAATTTCTTCTTTTCAATATTGTCAAATTTTTGCAAACACCACAAAAGCAGAAAACGTTAATATCCAGCTATTTTTAGTAACTCTGGGATATTTATGCAAAATTGAGCCCTCATTTCGACTAAAACTATCACATCCTTGAGCTGCTGCTTTGTTCTCTGTACTTCAGACTGTTGGGATACAGTCTTTTAAAGCTGAGTGTGACTTCTGCTTGAACTACTTACACTGTCTTCTTTGTGCAGATGTGGGAATAGATTTGGCTGAGAATGCCACTGCAGGGCAGAAGTGTGAGTTTTTCTATCGCTCACATCTCAATCTTGGTGTAACCACAGCTTTGACAAAAGAAAAGCCACACACCGCAGCCTTCATAATCCTCTGAGTACTGTGGCGATGGCTGGGAAAAGCAACGCCATCCGTTACAGAAATACTGTCCTGAAACAAATGATAAAGTAAAAGTTAAGTTGTGTAGATTATATTCTCTATATAATAGAACAATTTTTAGAAATCTCTTTTCCAACAATTCCTTCCTTGTGGGACAGTTCAGTGAGGTTGTAGGTAAGTACTAAACCAAACAGTTGACCATAGCTTACTGGGCCGGGGGTGTAGGGCATCACCTGCCGGTAAACACAAGCTGCTCAGTTCAGTTCTCAAACCAAAAAAAAAAAAAAAAAAAAAAAAAAAAAAAAAAAAAAAAAAAAAAAAAAAAAAAAAAGGAAGATCAAAACAACTTGATTAAAAATATTCTTAGTGTTTATTCATTTTTTCACAAACTTATATTTCAAATAAATTTGAATACCCTCCACTTATCCAAGAAGGAACAAACCATCCTTAAAAATGTATAAACTATAATTCAATATATAATTTTTAGTCTTTATTTATTTGGTACAGCTTCTTGCTACACAGCTCAGATTCATAGAGATCCTTCTGTCTCAGCCTTCCTAGCTGTGTGATTACAGGCGTGCACCACCAAACCTGGCTTCAGGGGCCTGGCATAGAGAGCCCGGGTTTCCAGGGCTTGCATGACATGAGGTACCAGGGAATCAAACCCAGATCCTTGTCCTTGCCAGGCAAGCTCTTAGATCACCAAGCTGTCTCCCCAATCATGGCATTTATGTAATTTATGTAATTTGATATAAAGAATGTACCAGGCTTATGGTTCAGAAAAGTTAATTTCTACTATTACTTATTCTCTATTGAAAATATTCATTAAAATGGTTCTCAACATCATTCATATTTGCTATGTGAAAATTATAACTGTTGAGATTAAGAGCACAGAGTAATGATTCATTTTATCTTCAATAATTGCCAAGGCAGGCTATTTATTTACATTTATTTTCCTAATCTTTTACATTAGTTGTGTAAAGTCATACATGAATAGTCATATTTTAAATATATGTCATATTTTACTTTTTAGTAAAAATTGTGCTTCAGTGAAAAATAAGAACAGGAAAATTAAATTCAGAAGGAAAATCACTGCTGTATGTTTTGTAAATATTTCCCTGAAAGTCATTTATTTTTTGACAAACTTTGATTAATAAACATGCAATGAAGGTGCTCCCCATGCTCCTAAATTCTCAGTATTGAAACTGAATCCTCAAATGAACGTGGTCCAAGGTAGAGCTTTGTAAGGTGATGTGTGGAAGTTTAGCCTTTGCGAAGGGTCTGCAGCCATGAATAAGGTCAGTGTCCTCATGAAAGCAACCTTAGAGGGCCCTCTTACCCCTCTGCCCCACGAGGATACTGTGAAAGGATGCTACCTTGTGCTAGGAAGCAGGAGGCGCCAGACACCAGCTCCACTGGCTGCTTGACTCTGGACTTGCTATTCCCAAAGGCCAGAGTAAAGAGTACCTATTTTGCATGAGGCACCCAGTTTATAGTTTCTGCTTTAGCAGCCCTAGGAGATGAAGACAAAAATAGAGTTATCAAAAGCATTGAGAGGTAGCACATGCCTGTGGTCCCAACACTTGGGAGGCTGAGGCAGGAAGATCAGTGTGAGTTCGAGACCAGCCTCAGCTGCAAAAGTGAGCTCAAGGCTAGCCTGAACTGCATAGGGAAACTCTGTCTCAAAAAGACAAAAAAAAAAACATTGGGAGGTTTAATGTTAGCATACGATACAACACCACAAGCATTTTACATATTCTTTAAGAAAAAAAAGTGGATGGACAATAATAAATGTTACAATTTAGTGCTTATGCACTGCAAGTCAGGCACAGTACTCAGAGATGGACTTATGTTACTCTAAACAACACTAACAGTTATCATTGTCCTAATTTACAGGAAATGTACGCGAATAAAGTATGTTATTTAAACCAGCTTTCCAGCAGCAGTGGATCTTGGAACCAAGGGGCATTTTTTCTTGTCCTTTCTTTTCTTTTCTTTCCTTTCCTTTTCTTTTCTTTTCTTTTCTTCTTTTCTCTTCTCTTCTCTCTTCTCTCTTCTCTCTTCTCTCTTCTCTCTTCTCTCTTCTCTCTTCTCTCCTCTCCTCTCCTCTCCTCTCCTCTCCTCTCCTCTCCTCTCCTCTCCTCTTCTTTTCTTTTCTTTTCTTTTCTTTTGCAGTACTGGGGATGGGACTCTGAACCTTGTACTTGCCAGGCAGGCACTTGTGCTCCTGAGCTACATCCCTGGCCCAAGGAGCACTTTTTCCAGCATACATATTATCTCTCAGGCATAGTAGTAAAGATCCACAAGTTACAGCAACGAAATTTCAGTGATTTCAAGAAATGCATGGGAACTGTTTCCATGATGCAGAGTTTAAGGGTAAGCATTACACATTGTCCAAGCGTTGAGTAGTGATGAACGCACAAGTCTGCTCCACTTGCAGCGCTGTCATCCCTACAGGGGTTTAGAGCAGAACACCAGCAAGATTCACTAACACAATGAAAGAACCATACGGAAGCCGGTATGAGAAAGTTTTCACTAATAGGAAGGCAAGTGGAAGGAAGGCTGAACATGGTGTCTGGCTGGACAGCCGCGTGGCCAAAGCCTGTTCTAATCTCACTGAGGAGTTGGGCCAAGGATGCTGCCACAGAAAAGCACTCCCAACACATCAGATTCAGGTAGCATTAATGAAGCCTCTAGGCTCAGGCCAGCCTTCCTGGGCTTTTCCTCCCCCATCCCTACCCCATGTTTCCACACACCAGCCACATGTTTAACTGGGGTTGCTCATTGTCATTTACAAGTCAATAATCTCCAAATTATTCCATCAGACTTTTTTCCTTTAAATCAAACTGGCCTACTTAAGCAACACACAGTTATCTAGTCAAAGAATCTTAAAACTGTATTTGTGCTTCATATATTTCACTTACAAAGTCTAGATGGTTTAAGTATTAATTTTATGCCCCTTTAGCTTTCTTTTTGCTATCATCATGGAATAATATTTTATATTAGTATCTTCAATTTAATTTTTTAACCACCCACTACCACTCAGGTACTATGCCTACAGAGAAGTAATTATAAGCAAAACTAATAACAGTAGCTAGCATTTACATGGTGCTCACCAAATGCTGTATACTATTCTAAGAGTTTAACACAAACTCACTTATTTCTCCAAGTACTTTTACAATATTTTCCATGAATATATAAAATATATATTATACATGAATATATATATGGATTTGAATTTGATGTATGGCTCTAGATTCCATTCTTGGAGTTAGTAGATTGAATGATCTTTAAATGAAAATGTCTACTGGGATATAATCAAAAGTGAATAATTAATGATTTATGGAAACAAATAGAATTACAAATTGTGATAGTTGATTGTTAGAAGGGAGAGGTACCGCTACTATTTCAACTCTTCTGTTTGCTACTTATAAAAAAGAAATGAGACAGACGGGGTGGAAGTTTCCCTTTCTAGCAGAAAGTGCAACACGGAAGTGGAAAACCAAATGGCTTGTAGAACTGGATGACCATGTGACCCAAAAAATAACACTTTCAAGTTTAAATAAATAAATAAGTAAATAAAGGAGAGAACAAGTCTAGCATCTCTGTTAAAGTTGTTTAAAATTTTCTTTTGCTTTCATGTGAAGGATAGTTATGACAGTTCAATTTATAAGCCTGTCTGACCAAGTTGTAAGATGTTAGAGGGAAGGACATGCTTTATTTGGGGAGGTGCCTAAGAGGAGGTTTCCAGGAGACATTAACATTTAAATCATTCGACTGAATAAAGTTGATCCACCCTTACAAGTATGTGTGAGCTTTGTCTGGTCTGCAGAGGGTCAAAATACGATCCGGAGGAGGAGGAGAAAGTGGAGGTAGTGTGAGCTCCCTCTCATCCGGAGCTGGGCATCAGTTTGACTTTCCTTCAGTCACTGGTGGCTCCTGATTCTCAGGCCTCTGGTTTTTAACAGAGTCGCATCACCAGCTCTGTGTGTTGGTAAACCAGGAGCCTAATAATTCCCATACTCATACGAAACAACTGCTAATTGAAAAACTCTTACTAGAACAGCAAATAAATCTTTTTATGCCAAAAAGTGACATTATCTGGTTTGATTTTAAGATTAGTGAAGCTTCAGTGCACCAATGCAAAGAGAGTAGCATGGTTTGGTGCACCTTTTAGGATACCAGCCACATAGCGTCACATGAGAGCAGATTAGTTTGAGCCAACATGATTTAGAAATAAGTATAGAAGTAAAAGATAAATTCTCAAGGTAAAAGGATGGAGATTGTATTATAGATAATGTTTAGTCTTTTCACTAAATACTGTCAGTCAAGGAGACAAAACAGCTTTGCCAGAATGGTATTGGGTTTCAGCGTGATAAACATTTACTTAATTTTGCACTGGACTTGTAGTATCATTTATGTATCTTTATGGACAAGTTTACTAAAACGTTAGATGATGTGAGCTGTACATAAAACTAAGAATCATCTCAACATTTTACCTGTAAATTTATAAGAATGGGTAAGAGGGTGCAGCGGAAGTACTCAGTGGGAGAAAAATAACTTAGTTTTCTTCTCTTTCCTTCCTCTCTCTCTCTCTCTCTCTCTTTCTCTTCCTTCCTTCCTTCCTTTCTTTCTTTCTTTCTTTCTTTCTTTCTTTCTTTCTTTCTTTCTTTCTTTCTTTCTTTCTTTCTTTCTTTCTTTCTTTCTTTCCTCTTTTAGGTTCCTCAACTTGCCAGGCAGGCACTTATTCTACTGAGCTATTTCCCCCACCCAAAAATAACTTGGTTTCTAATCTTGATTAATATAAAATTGGGCAGGATTCATGAGGAAGAACTTCAGAGGCCCTACTGGGAAGTCTTACAGAAGGAGGCGTTATTATTATGTGGCATATAATCTTTTATGTTGCTTGGAAAATTGAATGTGAATCATTCAGATAAACTAAAAATGATAAAATATTGGATAGAAGTGATTGGTCTAGTAGAAAAAAGAGACAGGTAATCTGGAGCTGATTTACTGTCCCAGTCACCATACTTTGGGGCTGGCCTGAAAGCTCAGTGGACTAACGTGCCTGCTTAGGCAGAACACAGGGGCCAAGGTTTGATCCCCACCTCTGGGGCATGCTGAGACAGTGATTGAGACTGAGAGTGGCGCGCCTCTAATCCCAGCACTTC
>PVJA010025420.1:16292-30914 GCA_004027025.1 Myocastor coypus
AAAGAAAATCACCATAACTTTCAGCTTACATGCGCACTGTGCTTACTCTTCTCTGCCTTTGTCTAAGATTACAGGTCCCATTAACATAATCTTGATAAATGTGGTAATCTGAATGTCATTAATCTAGCATATTGTTCTTCATTGCTTCTCACTGAACACATGTTTTAATAAAATGCAATATTAAATATTACTGATCACTTTTAGATAAAAATCATGATCCAAAATGAGTATAGTCACAAAGCAAGTTTTCCTGTGGTTGCCCTGTGTCTTTTAGATGTTTACTCTGGGAGTAATAGAAATATCTTTCTTGGTAAAGAAATGGTTAACACAGAAGAAATCAAATTATGTTCTCTTTATCATTAAGGTGTGTTATTAAGATGATGCATAGAAATTAAATGACAGGTTTATAAAGAAGACCTTATTCAAGCTATGTTTCATTTCTCTCTATCCATGATGATATCAAAACAGAAAGGAAAAAACGTCTACACAGACAAAAGACCAGACATTACAAAGACCAAGGAGAATAATTATGGTAAAAGAAAAACAGTGGAATGGAAACTAAACCAAAATCAGTGTGGAATGTTTGAAAGAGCTCTCAAGAGTGCAAGTTTTTGTCTTTAAGACATTATCTACTGTAATAGCATTCCATTTGAAGCCCACATTGCCTGACTAATTTACCTTTGTCTAGACTTCAACTGTTCTTTCCTTACATGAATGAAAATGAGCTCATGAAATAGATGCAGAATTTATTTTATCTATACCAAGGCGAAAAAACAGGGGAGAACAAAGGCAGTTATATCCTTTCCTTTTTTTCAGTTGTTACAGAGCTGAATATTGTAGATGTCCTAACCTCAAATATTCACTCAAGTATTGGACAAGCAGAGGTTGTACTGAAGAAGTACACTTCTCTGCCATATGTTACTCCTGAGCTGTAAATAATATCTTCAAATTTTGATCTCTTTAAGGACATTTTGATGAACATGCTATAATAATGAAGGCCAAAACTGATTGCAAATGCAATAATCTGTCCTGACTGTACTAATCTGCTCAAAATGAAGCTAACTCAACAGTGAAAATATGACCTCATAGCAGTTACAGAAGTCACAGAGAAAAGATTCAAGAGGCAAAACATGACACAGATTTCTTACTGTTATTGCTGCTGTTACTATTGTTGCTATCGTCCTTACTGCTTTAACTTATTGTGCTTAATATCAGACCATTGTGACAAATCTATTTATGCTTTATGGAATTAAAAAGAGCATGATATTATATAAAGGAAAAACTCAATCTATCAGTCTATGTATTCACAAAAATATGTAATTTGAAGTGAATTTAGGTATCAGAATAAGTACAAAGGAATAATTGATGTTTTTAGCTTTGAGACAATAGAATAACTTAAGTATCATCTGGTAGAAGAAAAAAGGACAAAAGATTATTTTGTAGATAATGAATGAGTGACTTGCTAAAACCCTGCCAGACAGGCATCATGCCTAATGGACCCAAAATAAGGTTCAATTATGCTTCTGAAGGTATTTGAGTGTGCATTTCTGTCCTATCCAAAATGCAGTATGATGATGAAAGTGATAGAGGCAGATCTAATTTCCCACTCAAGAACAAAGCCATAAAAGTGCAGAGAAAGCTCAGTTTGACAAAAGGAAAACCATTAACCAATACAAAATAAGGATTCATCTTTGTTGCTTTAGTTGCTGCGCAAAGTAAAAAATGACCCACAGGAAAGAGTCTTGAACATGGAGCCAAAAATAATGGGCTTGGCCTTGAGGGTAAGGAATTTCAGTGCCAGTCTCATTATTTTAATACAATAGATTGAGGTCTTTCTGTGGTTAGAATTTTCTGTGTTCCTTAAGTTGTCAAAATTACTACCTAGGATAGAGATTAAAATGTTAGTTATCATATGTATATGATATAATATATAATATAATAACATATAATATAATATTTATATTATGTATTTAGTACAAGGTCTACAGGATCTCACTACACAGATTAAACTCATCGTGATCCTTCTGTTTTCAGCCACCCAAATGCTAGGATTACAGGTGCACACTGCCTTGGCCAGTCTCAGAACCTCAGTCACTGTGCCTTCCTAAGCAGGCGCTTTAATCAACTGAGACAGCTGGTCGGCCAGATGTGTACACACTTAATCTTCAACAACACTGAAGTTCTGGAAGACTTTTCAAGTGAGATCAGTGATGGTATCAGCGATTGTTGTTTTTAAATCATATTTAGTAAAATATATCCAGGGTTTAAAGACAGCATTTAGAAAATCTGTCCAAGTTATTGAACTAACATCTCTAACACAAGCAATTTATTATTTTCTAGGCAATGATCCATTGAAAATGCCAGAATAGCCAATAGGCTTCATGGATAAATGATAAAATATTCATAATATGGTTTCAGATTCTCTATTGCAATTAATGTTTGTGAATCAAAAATCTAGTTCTTTTTGGTAGCAGTTTATATTATGCCATGTCAAGAAAAACAACCAAATTATCAGACAGTATACTACAATATTGCCATCTTCCACATCATGTTTGACTTTTCTTCCTATGCTTTAGTAAAAGCAACACATTTACAAACCACAGCAAATGCAAAAAACATTAGAGATCCCAGTATTTTTTTTTTTTCTGTAAGGTTCATTAAACTGTTTTTCATATGTGTATACAAAACAGCTCTTTCTATTTGTCTTCTCTTAAAGTATAATAACGATTTTTCAAGAAAACATAAAGCTTAAAATATTCATAATTGTTACCATTTTAGATAAGTTAATACCCTTACTTTTAAACTTCCAAGTTTGAAACTATAATATAGAAGTAACTATTGATACAACCTTCATCAACCAAAGACACTATGCAGCCCTTCACTTTGAAGAGTGTGAAGGATTTGGAGACAGCATTTATCCTGAATGTGTCCATTTATAGTACAGCCTCAAATCCAAAGAATTAAATGGGAAAGCAGATCCAAGTTATTAGAAAGCATCTCTTATCTCTTTGGTGAATGAATAAACTAAGATAAGTTAAGATAAAATTCTATACAGTGCCACAGAAGGTAGATGATGTATATATGAAGACAAAGGTCATAAAACTAAATCTGAGGTCAGATGGAAGCCTCTCTCCTCATGATAAAAAATAACTGCCCAACTGCGGGGCATCTATCTATATGTTTAGTAGGTCCATGTCACGTGACACGCCTCTGCCTATCAGCTTGTTTGCCTGAGTGCTTCAGGCCTTGCTTTAGCCCATTATGTGTAATAGATCTTCAGCTTCAGCCCCACCCACAGTAAGGGTACATACTTCCTGAATGATTAATCTTATTTAGTGTCTGAAGCCAAAGCTAATGCAATTTTTTTCTTTTATTAGTCTATAATAGAGTTGTATCTGAGCAGGGAAAGATAAATGAAGAAAAGTAATGGACAGATGAAATATTAGTAATTGTTAAAATCTAGTCTTTTCAGTTGTCTTTAAGAATTCTTACAAATGACTCTTCTGGTACTTGATTTTTGCCAGACTGAGAAGTTATTAACAGATTACTAGACAGGTGATGTACAACTCTTCTGGATATGTCAGAGCAAATGAGAGTTTAGACTCTGCAGCAGGGAACTGAAACTTTTAAATGCGGAAAACAAACCAAATGCAATTTGAACTTAGCACAGCATTATGAAATGTGTCTGTGGCAAAGTTACTCAGAAAAAAAAGCTTTTCACATTTAAACAAATTTCTAGAGACTGGGCATGGCGGTGCACACCTATAATCCCAGCTGTGGGCAGGCTATAAACAGGCAGATCACTAGGAGTCCGACCTAGTAATGAGACCCTGAAAACCCTATCCACAAACTTGAAATATACAGCTCTCCAAGTGATAGGTCTAAAGAATTTGTTGTTTAAAGGGAATCATAAGCAAGGGGGATAAAACCTTATGCTCTTCATTTTGTACCTGCTGCTCAATTTTCTTTATTTTTCATATTTCTAATTCATTGCACTTCTGTCTACATAAAAGTATTAGAAGATCTATAAATTATCAAACATTTCTCAATTATTTTCGTGTGAAGCTTCTATTAATCCAGTATTTTCTGCTTACTTTATATAGTATCCTGTAGAAAAGTTTTACAAACAATAAAACCTAAAATTTTAATTAGATTTTTATTTCTTTCAAACAAAAATAGCAAGTAATAAACTTTTCAAGTAGACATACCTTCTTCAACCCATTCAAATAAAAGTGATATACACCTGCAGGCTTCAAAACATAGCTCATTTGGAAGAGCTGATCTCTTCTCTTCTCTTTCTTTCTTTCTTTCTTTCTTTCTTTCTTTCTTTCTTTCTTTCATCTAGGGCCAAGGTGGTGCACCTGAGGAATCCGGGTGGAGATGTCATGCCTGGCAGTTGGGACCGGGGATTGAACTCAAGTCCTTGTACTTGCCAGGTCAGTGCTTATTCCTCTGAATTATCTCTCCAGGCCCAAGAGCTGATCATTTCTACATGTGGTTGCTTTTCTTTGGCTAGAGACACTATTACTCAATAATAATTTATTTCCAGCCACCAAAGGCCTAGTCACAAACCTGTAATGAGCCACACTGTCTTTTCAGAGATAGCTCATGTCTTTCTTTCACCTTGCTTACAAATTTGGAATAAAAAATTTCCCATTAGTCTTTTGCTACCTCCATACTGTTAAGCTAACATCAGTCAATTTTTTTTCTAGATTAATTAGCAACCCTTCACACATGCACACAGGCAGGCATGGTCACAACGACAGACACAGCAGTTACTATCCCCTTTGTACCCTGTTAAGCAAGTTCTAAGAGTCAGGGCAGACTTGGATACATGGTACAGAAGAGAAATTCAGACTGCAGTGTTCTATTTTTGCTCCCGCCAGTTGTGCAGTGTTGGCCAGTGTACTGCGTTTTTCAGAGTTTCAGGTTTCACAGCTGTGAAATAGAGACAATAAACTCGCCCATCTCATAAAGTTATCATGAGAACTACTCAGTACAATGAAACAAAGCAATGCTGCTCTCTGCAAAACAGTCATCTATGCCTTCATGTATATCCTCATTTTTTCTGACTAAAATTCTATAGTTTTCAGAGAGAGAGAAAGAGAGAGACAGAGACAGAGAACTTCAATCTAAGGATTTGTAATGCCTCTGACATTACTTTCTAAAACCAAACAATTTAACAGAAGAAGAGGCTAACGAGATTGGTGTAGTTCGCATTGCTGTTTCTCTACCTCATTCTGATCTTACGAAATGTTTGCCAAAATAAAATCATGACAAAGCTATTTTATGGGTGTTAACCGTAAGAAAACTATTTCAACCTCAACTTCTTTGGCATGGTTATTTTTCATAGGTCATTTTTTTTTTTTGTTTTTGGTGATTTCAAAATTTGATGATATTTCCACTAAATAATCTGGCTTCCTGGACATTCATAGTTCTTTGTAAGATCATTGAAATATTGATATTCTTATCTAAAAATGATTAGTGTTATTAACTTTAAATTTTCTTTATTTTATTGCGCTTTATTTTTAAAAGCTTTCTTCATTATTTCCTTGTATGTTTCACCTCAGGAGACATTTAATAAAGATTCTAAAAGAAAATAATTTGTTAGAAGTAAACAAGAAAACTTCACACATTGATAATTAGAAAATGATCTTTTTTTTACTATTATGAAGCAAGAGCACTTCAAAATTTACTTTAAAAGCTAGTTTTATTTAAAAGTGCTATTATTTTTGATACAAATTTCATTTAAAGCAACAGGACACAGATAAAATGTGTACCTTATCAGCAAAAACAACAGCTTTCCACTTTTGAGGGAAAAGGAAAAGTTGTTTTCAAGTTTGTATTCTAAAAAACGTGATTCTTACAAAATTAATATACATTTAATGATAACACTATTTATTATCATCATCATCATTATTATTATTATTATTACTATTGATTTGGCACCAGAAATTGAACTCAGGACTTTGCGTTTGCCAGGACGGCACTGTGCCACTGAGTTATCACCCCAGCCTGGTGGTAACATGATTCCAGTGAATCTTCTCATACAAAAGCAGCGTCAACACTTAGCAGTAATTCATGTGCATTTTCAATAGCAATATCTTACAGAATTAAGTACTTTTAAAAACAATGGTAATACGCAACTTTCTCCAAAAGCAAACTAAAGATAAAATATTTCAATAGCTAAATTCAATAGTATGTCAAATGCAGATATGTATAATCTAAAGAACTCAAAATTTTGTTAGAAATTTTCTATTTTTTCCTTGCTTCTAGCTGTAAATTAAAACGAAGATTTCACTTCAGACATGATGTTTACTGAAAATCCAGATCAACTCAGAACGTTTACGTATTCTTTAGTATGAGTATCACACACTGCAAACCCACTACCTCTTAATTCAGCGTTTGTAACAGAAAGATCCAGACACCAGACATACCCTGCCCTGTATTGCCCTAGTCAGTTCAGGTCAGATGCTGAACTTTGCTCAAACTTGGTGTTTTCAAATTTGAAATTCCACTCTGTTCCAGTTTTCAGTAGAGCAGTGGTGCAACATAGCATCATTACAACAGCTCAAAAAATCTCAGCCACGTGGTCAAGGTTGACCCAAAAACAGATGAGTAATGTCAAATCCAGGCCAAAAATCATATCCAGTGAAACCAAAAAGAAAGAAAGAAAGAAAAAAGCAAGTAATTTCAATGGAAACTGTTACATTAGTTAAAGTCTTAAACAGAAAATTAAGGGTTGGAAAGGTTAATATTTCATTAACCGTTGAGCACTGAAATTTGAGGAATAAAGTCAGCCTTTATTTCTCCAGAGGAAAGACATAGAATTGCAGATTTCAGGGTTCCATGTTGTTACTTAGTAATTTCTAAAGCTGAGAGCTACTAAAAGTATGATCATATTTACAGCTAAGTAATATCTTGTTACTTAAACCCTTTTCATCAGTTTTAGCCTTAAAAATCTACAACACTTGTCTGTTTTAGTTCTAAATTTTACTGTCTTTAAACAGTAAAATAAAATAAGAAAATAAAACCAAATAAATAAGCAAATACATAACTCAATCAATCTAGAGCACACCTTTTGGTGATCCTAACATAATCTATGCCCTCTGGCCATCTTAACATGGAACCAAGGTTAACCTTTGTGGAGCAGGTGAAAACTGATACTCTTTATAAGAAATTTTTAATCAAGTTTTTAAATATCCAAAGCTTAGGCTGAAAGTTAATATTCGTAAAGAGAACTTTGTTTTTGTAGCATGACAGTGAGTTGACCAGAGCGGAGATTCAATAAGCACTGTATGACTCCTACAAACTCTGTATCATACACTTTTAGGAAAGGAGAAAACCCAGCATGTATCCGTGTTGCTACACCAATCTCTTCGAAGTCAAATCAGTGCTTTTTCTTATATTGAAGAAAGAGAGCAACAAGGCCTGGCACATGAGTGAGAGCTCCCTGGGCCCTCCAGAAACTCTTTTGACCCAGCCACCAGACCTGGCATGTGATGTAGAGCCCTCGGGGCCTGTTGGACGCTCATTCCACCAGCTACCAGAACCAGCACATGTGTGAAACCTCTCTGTGCCCACTGGAAACTCTTTCGACTCAGCAACCAGGCCTGACACATAAGTGAAACTACCCTGGGCCAGCCAGAAACTCATTTGATCAGGCAACCAGACCCAGTGCACCCAGTGTGGAAAACTGCTGCAGAACTCCCTGCAGAGAGACTGGAGACAAGACAGCTGATCCAGGAGCAGAACATCTTGCCAGAGTGGCATAGCAGGTTTACCTCCAAGGATTGCAACAGGAAGAAAGGAAGCTCAGAAGCCAGACACAAGCCACACCCACCTAGACGACTTTGAACTTTATAGATTTGGACCTGGTGCTAAGGTAAGACCCCTACCAGACTCTAAACCAAAAACCAGAAGGCCGGGCTATAGAAAATGTCAAAGAGAAGTAGTAAAATGCACTCTCAGGCCCCAAGCCCACCCAGAACAAATGCAGGAAACAATAGCACAGAAGAAATCTCTGAAATAATAGCACCCAAAGTAAAGAAACAACTGCAGCAAGATATAGAGGAAATCATATCAGAAATAATTTCTGAAGTAAAAAAAAGAAATAATACCTATAATAAAAGAAATATTAAGTGTTTCTAAAAACAATGACCAAAAAGAGGAGAGTAGAAAAATGATGGAATTATTGAATGAGCAATATAGAAAAGTAATAGAATGTATAAACAGATTCAAAGTGGTGTACTAGAACTTAAAACCTCAATCACAAGCTGGCAAAACTGTTTTAATGAAAGGGAAAATAGATTTTGTGACCATGAAGACACCTTCACAGCTAGTGAAGAGGTAAGAGAAGATCTCTTAATAACAATTAGGATGCAAGAAAAAATAATTCAATATCTGCAAGATGTTGCAAAGATGGACAACGTAAGACTAACAGGCATCAATGAGAAAGAAGGAGTCTGTGCAAATGATATTAAAAGAATATGGGCAAATTAACAGCAGAAAACTTCCCAAATATTGGGAAACAATTTGACATTCCAGTAACTGAAGCATACAGAACTCCAAGTAACATCAACCCAATTAAAACCATATCCAGACATATAATAATGAAGATCCCAGAAATTCAGCACAGGGATAGTATACTAAAAGCTGCTAGAGAGAAGAAACAGATCACATTTAAAGGAAAACCTATTAGAATAACAGCAAATTTCTCTTTTCAAACCATCAAGTCAAGAAGAGCATGGAGCAAAGTATTTCAAATCGTGCAAGAAAACAAATTCCAGCCCAGGCTGCTATACCCTGAAAAATTCTCTTTCAAGTCCAATGGAGAAGAGAAATGCTTCCAGGACAAAGAACAACTAAAGAATTTCATGATTACAAAGCCAACTCTGCATAGTTTACTAAAAGATAATCTAGAGAAGGATCAAAATGACTACAACTCCATGAAGGAGAATGGAAAGGACCCACAAAACAGGGCAAGTAATTAAATACAGGAGAAAATGTGGTATACCAAAGCAGCCTTTCAACTATTCTTTTATATACAGCAGCAGAATATGTCCATCAGCATATTCTCCAAATGCACTTCTCCTTCACCCTATGGGTCATGGTTCTGTCTGGGTCTACAAGGTGGATATCAAGGAAACAGCAGTGGCTCAGTCCCACAAGTGACACCTGGCTACCAGTAAACATCATCGGCACTGTCCACGTAGAAGACATACTAGAACTTTGTGTGGTATCCTATCCCCAAAGTGTTAAAAGTTCTGGTCATATATCTGCAATTCCAGTATTCATAATTATGTTTTATTCTTAATAATTCTTTACTACCATGGAAACTTTTTCTTAGTTGATATCTTTATATATATTCACCTATTCAAATACTATGTGAGTACTCTGAATTGATTACAGATTTGTGTATACTTGGAATCATGATTTCATTTGATTTTGGAATATTGTTCTGAAATATTTAATTTAATTGTAAGTAATATTTAATTAATTTTCTGAATATTATTTAATTATACTTTTTGTTTTATGATTCATACTTTATCTCTAATTTACAATCTATGTATAAGGCATAGTATGATATTTTCTCCTAATATTAGAAACCTTGAAAAAATATATATGTATACACAAAAATACATATATACATAGGAGATATATATATAGATATAGATATAGATATAGATATAGATACAGATATAACTACTTTGTCTTAGATCATTGAGAATAAAAGTTTGCAATAATATTATTTAGATAAGAGACCAGGTCTACACCTTTTCCTCTGAATAACTATTGTAAAGACAACAATATTCATAGTGTTAGTTGTAACCATCCTACTAACTTGTTTTGCAACTCTTTCATTGGTATTTTATCTTTTTTCTCATTAAAGTGAATTTTAAAAATTTTAAAGAAAGAAGAATTGTTATTACTGACTCTAACATCTTGTAAGTCTGGCTAATGTCTCTAATTTCTTGTTATTTTAATTACCATATACCCCAAAAAAACATAGATTATTTACACTATCTGGTTTCTTAACAGGCCATTTAAAATATCATGATATCAAAGATGGTAAAACTGAAGCTACGAAGAACATGGCATCGCAGGACCCATGTGAAAGTTGGTGCAGGAGACTTCCAAATAAAGTGGAATCTGTAAAAAAGATCTCTGTACCTAGAAGAAACTAGAGGCTAGTGGGGGTGGGACACAATAAACACCATCCAGGAAAGGACCAAGGCATCAGACCTCACAGCAGACAAGACCAGATGCACAAGTGTCCCTCAATTGCTTTCTTTTAAATTTTCTTCACCATGTACTATACACTTTCATTGAAATTTCCAGGAAGCATATCTGAGGTCATAATGTGTTATCAGTGAGCCACTGTGAATAACTGACATTTTTCTAGAATTTATTTGGATAAATTTTTCTCTAATTCTTATTTTTTGTTAGTACATGTTTGCAGTACAGGATGCTTCCAGTCCTCACAGGAAGTTGCTGTGCTCACATGATGTATCTTCAGTCCTTTTTTCACACCCAGCCCCATTCTTCTCTTGGTCTTCTCTTTTGCAAAGGATTTCTTTCCATGTTTTCTATTACTTATTTTTTTTAAATTTTGCTCTTAAATTCTTTTTGGTTATCTCATACAAAATAACCCATACAATATTTAATCTTGTACATCTTAAACATTATGGTCTCAAGGCCCAAACTTTTCCTATAAATAAGTTAAATTTATCTTTGTTTGTGGCAAGGTGGTACTCCATCTTATACAAAAGACATTATGATGACATTTTATGATGAAGAGTAAGAGCGTATGAAATAAACAGTGAGCACAAAGAAACAAGGATTTAAATAACACAGCTAATACCTCAAGCCAGAAACAAACATTATGTTTTAAAAGTTGTGTTTCAGTTTTGCTAAGCGGTATCTATCTCTGGGAAAAAAAATATGATATAAAGTTACTAGGAAGCTCACTATTCTAAAGGAAATTATTTTTAGTGAGCAAATAAAATGTTTTAATATTATGGTACTTATTATACATACTTTTTAATCTAAAGGGAATAGCTTAATGTTAATCGCCTAGCACACATTTATCTATTTTTGTGGGTGATAAATATTAAGAGTTTGACAAATAGGAGGTAGTTTGTCAGGCTCATACACAAAGGAATTGGATTGTTAAAGAGTAGGCAAGCAGATGTCCTCAGAGAAGAGGTCTTAAATCTATTCACTGATCAACTATTACAACAATAAAACAAATGTTTATCCCTTGTCATAAATTCAGTATAGTTAAAAATGTCATAATTTATTCAAAATTCTTTGGGACTAAGCTATATTAATCTCTGCATGTTCATGTTACAAAATGTTTTCCAATAAAAAATATAGTACAATGTTAAGTAAGCTCTATTGTTAAGTAATTGTAAATTACTAACCTTTACTCACCTTTCTTCATATTCTTCTGTCTCAGGAGTTCCACATGACTATTAGATTTAGGCAGTAGTACTCCTATTTTACAAGTTAGGCAGTTCAGTCTAAGAAAACCTATGTGCTCTGGTCAAGTGATAAATCTCAGGTCTTACATTTGCACTCAAGAAACTCTTACTGGACAGCAATCTTATCATGCTCTTAGGTATAAATCTTTCTAATATTTTGTCTGTCTCTCATTGTTGACACAAGTTTCTGAACATTACGTGCCTACTTATCACTCCACATTTGCAAGTCAGTGACCATATACTTGACTAAACTTATAGAATTGTTAATGAATTAAAAATATATACAAACAAAACAGGGACTTAGTAAAATTTAAAATATTTTATTTTGCCATATGACTTTAGAACATTTATTTTTGTTCTGAAGGGGTCTTTTTTTAATCTACAGTTTGGTTTTGCTTTCCACAGATAAGGTAGCCAAGGGAAAGAGCAATTTCTGTCCCAGAGATCTATTTGCAAGACATATGAAGGAACATTTTCCTTCAATAATTAGTTTCAGCATGCTTGAGAGTACTGAGGCTATAAATAGTTACTTTAGCAGATAGTAAAATTCAAAGCTTAAAAGCTGTATGTGCTCATGTAATCCTTCCATTTATAGACTACAATAATCATGTGACATCTTATGTCTACATTTCATATCATCTCATTTTATTTACTCATTATAAGTTTCAGCTGATATCTGATAATTATTGTTCAGCATAGTTGTACATGTGAAAGTTGTGTGGTTGAAAAATTGTTTTAGCTAGAGTTGTCAAGGAGAACAGAATCAATAGAAAATATATGCATAATTAGACATGTAGATTTGTTAGGTAGACTTACAGATCAAATGGAGAAGAGTTCACAATGGCCTTCTGCATAGTGAAAAGCCAAAAGATCTTGCAGCTACTCAGCCCAAGGTGGAAGCCACAGAAGAAGACAGACCCAGGATCAGCACCAGTCCAAGGTGGAGACCTGGAAGCACTTTATAGGGCTGGTGTGAGTTACAGTTATAGTTACTCATGTGAGTTGTTTTTGGCTAAGAATCTGGGGAAAGATTTCAACAGACAATGGCAAAGATTTAATTCCATCTGGGCTATAAGCCTATTGGTTGTTGCCACCCACCTCTAGCCTCGCTGTCAATCATCCCCTCCTGTGCACACACTGAGAATTGTGCTTTACTAATATACAAGGTGTTTTCAATCCATAAAAATTGACTCATCTTTAATGGTTACAATAATAAGAGACAACCATCATATGCATTCATTTACATTTTCCCAGATGTTTTTGGAATATCATAGAGACTCAAAACTCTGTATATAAGTATAGAATTAATATTTTTATAGATACAATTATCATGGATACATCATTTTAAGGCATTATGGGTTTGCGTTTCTTTTTAATATTTGAGGGCTATTTTTTAATGTATTTGATATAGGGTCTCACTACAAAGCTCAAACTTGCAGTGATCTTCCTGTTTTCAGCCTCCCCAGAGCTGGTATTACAGGCTTCTGCCACCATGCCCAGTCTTGGTGAACTGCTCAGTGCACCCAGGGGCGGGGCAGTATGGTTCTAATGGATAAAACCCCAGTCACTGTGCTTATCTAAGTGGTGCACACTCCTCAGGATGACTACTTTATGAAGTTCAAAGACATGCAGCACCACTTCAATTACTTGAGATTTTCTATTTGGTAAAATTTTGAAAGAGAAAAACATTGAAAGTCAAAATATGATCTCATGAGAAAGGTTATCATACATTGAGATCTCATGGAGAAATATATGAAACATGTAGGACAGTCATCAAAAATTATTGAGGAAAAGATTAAACATTTTTCATGATATGGGCAAATTCAGCTTACTATGAGCAAAAGAGAGCTGGCTTCCTTCTTCAGAATATATCTAAAAATAAAATTCAAAATTCATATATATTCAAAATTCATATATATATGTATATATATATAAATATATATGTATATATATATACATATATATATATATGAAAGAGGAAATTACCCATCAGTTAGAAGAAATATAAGAGATTTTCCTTATAGTATCAGAGTAGTGAAGTAATTTTTTTCTAGCACAAATACTGTTCTAATTTTATAGGGTTCAGTGCTGTCTCTTCTCCTTAATTAGGGAAAATCCAGAAGCAACAGCTGACTCTTGGCCAATTTTTCTTTCTGGGATTCAATCCTCAAGCTTTTTTAATTTACCCCAAAGGATAGATATGTTATCTTGAATCAATTAATATTGGGCATCTGCTTAAAATTTGTCTGAAACCCACTTTCAGTATATGATTGTACAGGGCCTTTTTATAGTGCTTTCCACTGAGGAACTCAAAGACTTAGGCTTTCTCCAGACTGTGTGTTTTTCTTCCCATGTAGATTTGTTTTTCATAAGTTAAGGCAAGGACTGAGATTCATCACTGATTTATAAACAAACCCACAAGAATAAAACACATTGACACACCTTTGTTCACAGCCCACATTTTTTACTTTACTACTTCACTCAGTATCCTGATGATCATCGGCAGTTGTCACTTTACATTCCGTTCAGCTTCTGACATCTGGCTACCTCTGTTCTCCTCTTTCCTGCTTCCTCTCCCAGATTAACAGGTCTATTACGTTTATATCTCACAAAAAAACATCCATTTCCAGTCCCTGAAGATCTCATCTTCTATCACAAATCACTTTAGAAAAGTTGTGGGGTTTTTTAATTTTCTCTGAGTAAATGTGCACTTTTTATAAGAAAAATTATGTTGATAGTTACAATAAGTTTTCCCACCTCAGTGTATGTATGCATTTATCATATCTATAATAAATAAATATATATGAGTAATAACATATAAGATGCATATCAGATCTCTATAAATAATTTCTATAAATGTATCATTACTTTTTAGATCCAAATGTGAGAAAAGAGAACTGATATATCTGAGTCAGACTGAAAATCATCTAAAAAGTTGTATGTGGTTAAGACCAATTAAGAGATTAAGCCGGGCGTGGTGGCTCACGCCTGTAATCCCAGCACTCGGGAGGCTGAGGCAGGAGGATCAGTGCGAGTTCGAGACCAGCCTGGGCTACAAAAGTGAGCTCAAGGCCAGCCTCAACTGCATAGCGAGACCCTGTCTCAAAAAGACAAAAAAAAAAAAAAAAAAAAAAAA
>PVJA010025421.1:0-30792 GCA_004027025.1 Myocastor coypus
TTTTTTTTTTTTTTTTTTTTTTTTTTTTTTTTTTTTTTTTTTTTTTTTTTTTTTTTTTTTTTTTTTTTTTTTTTTTTTTTTTTTTTTTTTTTTTTTTTTTTTTTTTTTTTTTTTTTTTTTTTTTGTCTTTTTGAGACAGGGTCTCGCTATGCAGTTGAGGCTGGTCCTGAGCTCACTTTTGTAGCTCAGGCTGGTCTAGAACTCTCACCAATCCTCCTGCCTCAGCCTCCCGAGTGCTGGGATTACAGGTGTGAGCCACCACGCCCGGCTTCCCTTTTCATTCTCTATTGCATGAATTTGAATTTTTCTTTCCTTTTTTTTGATAAGGTTGGCTGGGGGTTATACATTTTATTTATTCTTCCAAAGAA
The DNA here is from genome assembly GCA_004027025.1 of Myocastor coypus. NCBI lineage: Eukaryota > Metazoa > Chordata > Mammalia > Rodentia > Myocastoridae > Myocastor > Myocastor coypus. Next base: position 369 of record PVJA010025421.1, read on the forward strand.
TCAACTCCTTAATTCATTAATTCTTTCCATTGTTTTCTTCATCTCCACTGCATTTATTTCTGCTCTGATCTTAATAATTACCTACCTTGTTTGGTCTTCGGTCTTGATTTGCTCTTATTTTTCTTAGAACTTGAGGTGCATCATAGAATTGTTTATGTGGGCTTGTTCTGCTTTCCTAATGTGAGAATTTACCACTATAATTTTCCCTATTAAGACAGCATTCCCATGCGTGTTGATATGATTGGTGGGAACAGAGCGTGTCTCTCTTCCTCCCTGGCTGTCTGAGCAGCTGTTGCCATCATGAATGACACAGTAACTATCCGAACCCGAAAGTTCATGACCAACCGACTTCTGCAGAGGAAACAAATGGTCATTGATGTCCTTCATCCAGGGAAAGCAACAGTACCTAAGACAGAGATTCGGGAAAAACTGGCCAAGATGTACAAGACCATACCAGATGTCATTTTTGTGTTTGGATTCAGAACCCATTTTGGTGGTGGCAAGACGACTGGCTTTGGCATGGCTTATGATTCCCTGGATTATGCGAAGAAAAATGAGCCCAAACATAGACTTGCAAGACACGGACTCTATGAGAAGAAAAAGACCTCAAGAAAGCAGCGGAAGGAACGCAAGAACAGAGAAGAAAGTCAGGGGCACCGCAAAGGCCAACGTTGGTGATGGTAAAAAGTGAGCTGGAGATTGGAGAACAGCCGAAGGAGTAGAAATGCTGCCACAGGGCCTGTCCGCAGTGATTGCGAGTGTTTTTGTGAGAGGCTTCAATAAATTGTAAAACCTTAAAAAAAAAAAAAGACAGCATTCATTGCATCCCACAGGTTCCAGTAAGTTGTATCTGCATTTTCATTTGATTGTAAATATTATTTCATTTCTCTTAATTTGATCTGTGACCATTGATTGTTCAAGACAGTGTTATTTAATTTCTATGTGTTTATGGTGTTTTTGCTGTTTATTTTGTCAATTTCCAGTTTTATTACCGTATAGTCGAATAATATGCATCGGGTAAATTTGATTTCTTTGCATTTATTTAGGTATGCTCTATTTGCTGGCACATGCCCTGTTTTGGAGAATGTCCCATATGCAGCTGGGAAGAATGTGTACTCTGATGTTATTAGGTAAAACACTCTGGTACTTTTTTTTTTTCAGAACCAGGGATCGAACTCAAGACCTTGCACTTGCCAGACAGGCACTTGTGCCCCTGAGCTATCTCTCCAGCCCCAAGATGGAACACTCTGTAAAGATCTACTAAATCCATTTCTTCACAAGTTTGGTTTAGTTCTGTTATTTCTTTTTTTTTTTTCTGAATAAAACATGCACTTTTAATTAATGAAGATGTACCAAATTCAACATAATACACAGGCATAAGATCACCAGGTAGGAGGCATACAAGGATTTTCTGTACTCTTCTTTGCATTTTTTAAAATCAAAAACTCCTCTAAAAAATCATTTATTCAAAAATAATTGAGAGAGGGAGAAAGAGAGAAAGCTCAGATGCTTACTGCATGTTAGTTCTGTTATTTCTTTGCTGATTTTTTGCTTAGTTGATGTATCTTTTTTTGTCAGTGGGGTGTTAAACTCCTCCAGCACAACTGTGTTATTGCTCATTTGACTTCATTTCATATAGGGGCTGGGGAGATAGCTCTGTGGCACAAGTGCCTGCCTGGCAAGTGCGAGGTCATGAGTTTTGAACCCTGGTCACACACACACACACACACAAAAAAAAAAAAGTCATATATTTGGGTACTCCTAATTGGGTACAAATATATTTATAATTGTTATATCATATAATTGTTATATCATTTTCTTTTTCAGTTTTCATCTGACGAGTATGCAGTGCCCTTCTTTATCTCCTTTAGTCATTCTTAGTTTGAAGCTGATATTGTCAGTAACCAGAATAGCTAGCCTTGCTTTTTACTGCATTCCTGTCACATGGAGCATTATTTTCTATCCTTTGATTTTGTGAATTTCTTTTTGAGTTAAATGTGTTTCTTCTATAGAGTATATTGTTGGGTTTTGTTTCTTATTCTACTCTGTCAGAATGCTTCTTTTTTATTGGTGAGTTGAGACCATTTACATTGATTGTTGTAACTGATATGTATTGGCTTATCTTTGTCATCTTATTTTCCTATTGTAGGATCAATACTTTTTCTTCTTGTTTGCCCTGCTTGGTGGTTTCTTGATGTTGTTCCTGAAATTGTGTTCATTTCTATTTCTTTCTATAGTATCTGTCAAAACTCTTTGTAGAGTTGGATGGCCATGAATTTCTTCAGTTGTTCTTTGTTGTGACAGAATTTTATCTTGCCATTAAATTTAATATATAGTTTTGCTAGGTACATCAGTCTGGGTTAGACGTTGTTTGTTTTCAGGACCTAAAATATCTCAGTTCAAGTTTTTCTTGATTTGGTGGTTTGTGTTGAAAAATCTGCTGTGACACTGATGGGCTTTCCATTATAGGTGATCTCTTTCTTCTAACAGCTTTTAATATTCTATTCTTTTGCTCAGTTTCTGGGATCTTGATTATTATGTGTTTAGGTATAGATTTATTTTGATTATTGCTAGCCAGAGTTCTATATGCCTCACTTATCTGTATGTCAGATTCTTTTCCCATGCTTGGGAAAATTTTTGGTGCTACTTTGGCAAATAGTCTTTTTGTCATTCGTGTTGACTACATCTCTTTTGTTGATACCTGTTAGTCTTATATTGCTTTTCTTTATAACATTTAAAGTTGTTTCATATTATTTCCTAGTTCCTTGTTGCTTTTAAGAGATCTTTCCTTTCATATTCACTAGCTGTAATGCTACCTTCAAGGTCTGAAATTCTATCTTCCATTTTGTTCAAGTGACTTTGCCAACTTTTAATGAAATTCTTAATGTCTTGGATATCTGTTTGAATCTCTTTCATGTATTCTAGTTCTTTCCTATATTCATTTAATGTTTCCATCATTTTCCTATTCCCCTATATTTTTTTCCTCTGTCTTCTTTAGATGTGCTCAGAAATTCTTTCATGATTACTATCAAATCATTTTACCTGAAAAATTATTTCTGATCTGATTTTCTCCATAGCCTGATGGAGTTGTTTCTTTTCTTTTCTTTATTTTTTTTAATATTATGGCCAGCTCAGCCTACCCTAAGGTGAGGCTGGTGCAGAACGTGGTGCTGGGGATCGAACTGTGGCCCCTGCAGTTGCCTAAGATTGCCTAAGCAGGTGCTTTAGACTGCTGAGCCATCTGGCCGGCTCCTGGAGTTGTTTCTTTACTTTAGTTGCTATCATTTCAGAAATTTCAGATATGTGACTTCTAAGTTCTTTTATGACCTTGTCTCCTAGACTTGTTCTGGGTGGACTAGAGTTCTGAGATTGTCTTTTACTCCTTTTTTTTTTTTTTTTTTGACATGTTTGAAGCTCCCAGTGTTTACTCTGACTCAGCAGCAATGGTAAGGTGTTGGGGGTCGTGTGAGCAAGGATCCCATGAAAGTGTGGAGGGAGTAGACTCACCAAAGCTCTCACTGTGTGAGGTTCAGTGTGGATTCCACCTTGGTGGGGAGCGGGGAGTCACAATTCAAGAAGGATCTGATGATGAGGAGGACAGGCTGAAGTGCCACAAGGCTCTCTCAGTGGTGGTGGGGGTGCAGGGTAGAGCTCTCCAAGTCTCCTGCTACCAGTGAGACCGACAACGGCAGCTCAGCAGAGATATGGTGATGGCAGTGGTGGGAGATGCAGTCACAGCTCTGGCGACGGTAGGGAAAGAGGGTGGGGCAGAGCTACCCAGTCCCCATAGCTGTCTTGGGACTACCTGACTTCTACAACAGTGGGAGAAGAGGCTGCATCTCAGCCAACCTCTCTCCTAATTTAAAAATAAGATAAAGTTTCATTCACAATTTCATAGAACAGGCTACTGTACTACAGTTGGAAGACAGCTCTCCTGAATGCAATCATCTTGGGGCCTGTGTTCTACCGTTATCCATTCTCTGTGTGTGTCTCTGTCTCTGTCTCTCTGTCTCTCTGTTTCTCTGTCTCTCTCTCTCAGATTAAATCCAGAATGGTTGCTTAGAGTGACATTCTCAGTTCTTTTTATTTATTTATGTTTTACTTATCTTTTTTAGGAGCAGAATAGATTTATTGTGGGAAAGAAAGCTCTTCTCTGAAAGAGGGACAGGAGGGGAGTTCCAAGTGGGTGGTCCCCAACTTTTTATTTTTTGAGACAGGGTCTCATCAACTCACTTAGTTGTTGGGGTAAGGTTTGGACTTGTAATCCTTCTGCCTCAGTCTCCCAGAGTGCTAGGATCTGTAGGCATGTATCAGCACTCTTCGCTAGGAAAATGTGTTTTAATTACCCGCGTCAAAACTGATAACATTTTACTTTGATCAAATTTTACTGACAGGAGCTTAGTCATATGGTTACAGTTAACTGCGTGCATAAGTTACAAAGGGTGTTACAGTTTGCATCTAGACATTCCCCAAAACCTCTTGTAGTTAGGAGTGCAGGCTTCTAGAGTTTGTGATTCATTCATGGTCTGATACTAGGGACTACATATATGAATGCTACACCCACTCTAGGGCAGATAGCCTACAGTATAAGGAACCTAAGGAGCTCTCTCTCCTCTTCTCTCCCTGTCCCTCTCCCTCGCCCTCTCTCCTTTCTTGCTGATTTTGCTGTTTTCTACTGCCATGAAGAGGGGCTGGAAGATAGCTCAGTGGAATAAGCGCTTGCCTGGCAAGCACAAGGTCCTGAGTTCAATCCTTGGTACTACCAAAAAAAAAAAAAAAAAAAAAAAAAGTGTCAGCCCAGCCTATTGCCATGAAAGGTTATCCCTCTGTTCTGTGCCACTCTATCTTGGAACCAACTTATTATGGACTGAAACCTCTATAAACTGTGAGCTAAATAAACCTTTCTTCCTTGTGGATGTTGGGTATTTTATGTCAACAACAAAAAAAGTAACTAAAACAAATGGTATCCCTAGCAAGATAAGCCCTATAATAATTTCGGAAAACAAGAAAATGGATTTTGGTGGATATTTGGCAGTATCTATCCAGGGAAGATAAAGAGAATAAAACAGAATAATTGAAGTCATTTTACGTATTTTATTATTTTTTGATACCAGCAATTGAATTCAGGACCTTGGATTTTCCAGGCAGACACTTGTACTGCTGAGCTATATTCCCAGCATTACATGTATCATTCTAACAAAAACATAAGGCCTGGGGATAGTTCATGGTAGAATACTTGCTCAATGTGTACAGGGTCATAGAATACTTGTTCAGTATGCAGAAGCTCTTGAGTTTGATCCCTTACACTGAAGAAAAAGCAGCATATAGGTGAATTTTATGCGTATCAAAGTGGTATTGGGGCTAGGGAGATAGCTCAGTAGAATAAGTGCTTGTCTGGCAAGTGCAAGGGCCTGAGTTCAATACCCAGTTCTCAAAAAATAGTGGTATGTAGTAGTTCTGAAATATTCTGAAATTCTGAAAATTATAATTTTTCTCAATCTACTGATGTAAATTACAGATTCAGGTTATTTTTAGTCTCAATTCTGACTTATCTTTACAATGTAAGATTTCTAAGTCTACGTTGTTATGATTTTCAGTTCTTAAGTCAAATCTTCACTATAAATAAGTACTTTGAATCCTGAATATTACAAGAAAATAAAAATAAGATAGAGGTTCTTTTGTATAGCATCTTTATGAAACAATCATCCTGAAAACTGGTGCACTCAAAACATCATACACTTGAAGAAATCTAAGCCTATCCACATCATATTTAAACTACTGAAAATCAAAATAAGAGAAAAAATCTTATACCAGTGGGAAGTGCCATATTAAGTATAAGGTAATTAAGATTCAAATAATCACAAGTTGTTTATCAGAAAACATGGTGATATAATGCAATAAAATACCTTCTAAGTACTAAAAGAAAAAATTTCAATCCATGATTCTATATCCAGTGAAAGTTTTCTTGAAAAATGAAGGCAGAATAAAAATATTTTGGATAGAAAAAGTTGGAGGAATTTGTGCCCACTAGACCCATAGTATAAGAAATGTTAAAGGAGGGGCCCAGCAGGATGGCTCAGTGGTCTAAAGCGCCTGCTTGGGAAAGCTTGGGCGGCTTCAGGGACCGCGGTTCAATGCCCGGCACCACGCGCTGTGCCAGCCCTGCCCTTGGGGTGGGCTGAGCCGGCCATAAAAATGAGTGAATAAACAAAGGCTCTGAAACAAGAAAAAAAAAATAATTCTTTAAAAAAAAAAGAAATGCTAAAGGAAATTCTGTAAGTTCAAAGGAAAAAATACCAGAGGAAAACTTGGTTTTTAAAATGATATGAGCAGCATGGGAATTGCAAAGTATATGAATAAATGTAGAAGAGTGTTTGTTTGTTTATTTAGTATATGTAATTTTGAGAACCAAGAATTAAAACATTGTTATAAATGGTACAAAATGTATACAGAAGTAATATTTAGAGCCAAAACAAAACACAGTTAATAAGGATAAATGGACCTAGATAGCTGCAATGTGCTATATTAACTCTAAATAGGTTATGAGTTTAAAGATATATATTGTTAAACATAAAACAACTATGAAAAATGTGAAGAGATATGGTTAAAATGCTAAGAGATACATTTAAGCAAAAATCTAAAAATTAAACAAATGGACAGAAGATCGGAGAGAAGACTGAAACAAAAATCTGAGATAGCCAACAGAAAAAATAATAAATGGTAGACCTAAATCTAGCCATTTCAGTAATTATATCAAATATAGAGTATTTCAATGAAGAAAAACAGATTATCAGAACAGGTTAAAAAGTAGAAATAACCATTTACTGACTACAAGAACTGTACTTTAAATATAAAGATGTACTTTAAATATAAAGATAAAATACTGTATATATGTTAATGGAATTAGGATAGATAAAATGAACTGCAAAGTTATGGCTACTTTATTTTCAACAAAGCTACCATAGCAATTCAAAGGGGAATGGAAAATCAACAAACATTGATGTACAACCTGGATATCTAAATAGAAACAAAATAAAAATTTTATCTTTATTTCATATGATACAATAATTACAATACAAAATTAACTCAAAGTATGATAGAACTAAAGACAAAGGGCCAATTACAGAGCTGAGGAGATATCTCAATAGAATAATCACTTACTTAGAAAGCACAGGATTCTGAGTTCAATCCCTGGTAGCGCAAAAAAAAAAAAAAAAAAAAAAAAAAATTACAAAATTACTACAAAGAAACACTTTTTTTTTTTTCTTGTTTCAGAACTTTTATGTGTTTGTTTATTTATTTTTATGGCCAGCTCAGCCTGCCCTGAGGGCAGGGCTGGCGCAGCATGTGGTGCCGGGGATCCAACCTTGGTGCGTGCAGCTGCCTGCAGGCGCTTTAGACCACTGAGCCATCCTGCCGGGCCCCAAGAAACACTTTTTAAAGTAACTGTTGCAAAGTTGAGATAGACAAAGACTTTTCACGACACAAAATATTAATTATAAAGGAAAAACTAGGAATTGGACTTTTCTAAATAAAATATTTTCTCTTTGAATGATAATACTAAGAAAATGAGTAAGCAAGCCATAGAATAGGTGAAAATATTCTCTACCGTACATCTGACAAAGAACTTCTTAGTATTCAGAATACAATTTAACAATACATAATAGTCTTTTGGCCAAGGTCATTGCTTGACTAATAATACTGCTTTCAAATTATTTGAACTCAGTAACATCTAATAAAAGATACACTAAGTAAATGAAGAGATATTAAGTGTCAATTAGTCATCAGAAAATGCAAATAAAAACTACAACAAGATGTCATTGCAGCCATTATAAAGCATAAAATAAAACAGACTGACAGTAACAAGTACTGGTTTGGTGGAAGATTAACTGGAACCTTTATACAGTAGAGACAGGAATGTAAAATGGTATGACCACTCTGGAAAAAAATGTAGAACTTCCTTAAAAGTTAAATATATGCTACCATACAATCTACTTATTCTCTTCCTATATGTATGCACAAGAAAAGTGAAAACATATGACCACATAAAAACTTTTACAAAAATATTTATAGCAGCTTTATTCACAATAACTCCAAACTAAAAAACCAAATGTCCATCAACCAACACATGCCACATATCCATACAAGGGATACTTAGTATCCAGCAATACTGATGCTCTTTATTGAACAATACTCGACAAAATGAAGTAGCATAAAACAACAGGGATGAATCTGAAAATCATTAGGCTAAGTGAAAGAAACCAGACACAAAACAGTGCATAATGTATGATTCGATTTATATAAAATGCAAACTGTGCTATAGTGACAAAACACAGATCAGTGACTTCCTGGAGCCAAAGGCAGATGAAATAGTTGACTATAAAAGAAAAGAATCTTAGAGGTACTGAAAATGTTCTGTAGTACTTTTTATTAAGATTGTGTGTTCTCAGACATATACAACTGTCATAGCTCATTGAATTACTTTAAATGGATAAGGTTCACTGCACATAAAATATTTACCAGTAAATTTTGTTAAAACTGGAAATCTTCTTTGTACATTGTTCATAGCTCAAATCCACTTTTCTTTCTGCAACAATTTTAATTCAGTGGTCCTGGTTCTTCCTTCTGAAATCATGCTTATAAAAGCATTAACAAAGACCACAAGGCCCCCAGATATTTGAAAAGAGACAGTTATTGCCTTTGAATCTTTTCCTCCTTATATTATATACTGTCCCCTCCAGTTTCTCAGCCTGGTTTTTTACATATTCTCTTAGTTTCTTAATCTCTCTACTTTCTCACTTTATAGTACACTTTATTTTGTCAATAATTCTTATAAAAAGAATAAATTAAAAGTGAATGCAATACTTTAGGTGTCATATGCAGAGTATTGTTCAGAGGAGATAGGAATAACATGGAACTCAGTACTGGGTAGTTTGAGCTTTTTGGCTCAGCAGTGACCAATTTTTAGGGCAAATCTATTACTGTAAACTCAATATAATGAAGGAGTTGTAATTATTTATTAGACATAAGTTTTTATTCATTCTTAGTATCAAGAAATGAAATTATAGATAAAAATTCTGAGAAATTTTCCCAATTATGAAATATAACTAAATTGAAATGTGTTGAAGTGACTCTATGTCTAAAAAATTTTCATTATATAAGAAGAATGGTTTAACCTTGCATCAGATTTGTACTTAATGAAGTACACATTATTTGTTCCATTTGCATGCAGATTTATAACCTTACTTCTGATGTGAGAGATTTTTCCAGTTATGCGCTTTAAACTTACAAAAATAGACACTATACTTGATCTTGGACAAATGCTTTAGAGTCCAGTGGTTCTCAACCTTTCTAATGACGTGATCCTGCTGTACAGCTCCTCATGTTGTGGTGACTAAAAAATAATTGGTTTAAATATGTATTTTAGCATGGGTTTAAAGATGTATTTTTCAATGGCTTTAGGCAACCCGGGGGTCGTGACCCGCAGGTTGAGAACCGCTGCTTTAGATCATGCAGATTTGTGACTTGCTATATAGTCTCTCTGAAACGGAAAAATTAAAAACATATGGCAACTCAGATGTTAGATCAAGGGAAATAAAATATTAAAATGTTTTAGAGCTGACATATATATATATATATATATATATATATATATATATATATATGTTCCCTAATGTGATTTGTACACGTGGATATGTTGGGAAACATACCACTTTAAAATGAAGTTGAAAGAAAAAATTTTTTTAAACTTTAGGGTCCACTTCAGATAAATAAAAGTGTTGTAAACAGAGTAGGAATTTTTTTTAAAGTCAGGGATTTTAAAAATATACTTTTTCTGCATTCCTGTTTCTGGCTTTGTAGAGGCAGCTCGTGTGTCTGGGACTCTCCAAAGTTAGGACTTTGTACACTTGAGGCCACCTGCAGTGGCTCTGCAGCTGTCATCAAGCAACAGAATGAATATATTGAATTATGCCATAAACACTATGGGCACCACTTGGTTTACCACGAGAAAAAGAGAAAGGGAAGTCCAGAGGCTCATCGATGTTCAAAGAAGGCGACAACAACAAAAGATTGGCCATGCAGAGAAAATACAAATGAAGAAGACTACCAAAATGCATGAAAATCAAAACACCAAACAAAAGAATGATGGAAAGACTCTGCCTACCTGCTAGACAAAGAGGGACAGTTTCACACAAAAGTACTTTCCAACATGATCAAACAAAAACCAAAAAGAAAAGGCAGGAAGATGGGAAGCTCCTCTGCCCAGTGTTTGTGGCCAAGGAGAAACACAAGCATTAAAAGTTATTCAAACTGGAAAGAGAAGAAAGCATGAAAGAGGAAGGTTACTAAAGTCTGCTTTGCTGGAGATGGCTTTACAAGAAAACCACCTAAATATGAAAGATTCATTAGGCCAATGGGCTTACATTTTAAGAAGGCCCAGGTAACACATCTTGAACTGAAAGCACCTTTTGCCTGCCAACACTTGGTGTGAAAAAGAATTCTTCATCGCCACTGTATGTAATTTTGGGGGTTACTGCCAAAGGAACAGTGTTCGAGGTGAACGTGAGCAAGTTGGACCTTGTGACACAAGGAGACAAGGTTATTTGGGGTAAATATGTCCAGATAACCAACAATTCTGAAAGTGATGGATGCATCAGTGCAGTCTTACTAGTTTGGCAGATGTTTCATGCAATAACTTCTTACACTTACTGAAGACTATAGATAAATCAGGAAAACCATAACTTAAATACTACTGAACAGCTCTCATGACTACGTTCATGAAGAAAACTATTTATTAAATTGTAAAAACATTAAAATGGCCCAGTTTTACAAATTGACCTTTTATTAGGGGTCTGCTAAAGGACTTAGGTGTTAGTGAGATTGAACCATTTGAAAAAGTAAACGCAAGTCTTTGCATGAAAGAGTGGGTACTTAGCAACACAAATTTCTCATTCCTAAAAAGTCACCAGTATTTAAAGTCAGTGCAAACTTAATTTAGAGTTTTGAGGCTAGGAAGTCTGCTGAAGCTATTCTAACTCATCATTTATCATTAGTCAAAAAAAAGTAATGTTTAAGTTTATTCTCAACATAATCTATAATACTTTACGAATGGCATTAGAGGGGTAGGGAGATAGTTCAGTAGAATAAGTGCCCGCCTGGCAAGAATGGCATTAGAAGTTTATTTAGATAATTCCAACTTAGCTGCACTGATGTCCTGAGGAGAAACTTTATTTGCAGTTAAATAATATGAGAAGGTTATATGTTAGGTGTGCATCTCAAGTTTTGTGATCTGAATTAAATGGTCATAGCTTGAAAAAATATATATATACATATATTTTCTAATTACAACATTTAAATAGCCAAAATCAACATCAACATCTCTTCAAGGGTAATATAATTTGTAGGAGGAGCTTGAGATCAGATATAGAGATATCTGGGCAAAATCGCTATATCAGGTATGAAACAATCATGCCTACAATATTTCCTACTTGGGAGAAATTGTCTGCTACACCTGGCTGTAGGGATCCATTGGTCTTACTGCAAATGATTCTACCCTGGGTAGACACAGCAGTAGGAATGAGAAAGATAGACAACAAGATGAAAAGCTGGGCTCGATGGTCTCCAGTCTGCCTGATGGGCGAGATTAACTGAACACACACGAAAAATGATCCTATATTTATACTTTTGCCAAGTTTGTATCACATGACACCAGGTTGCTTAGCGACTAATAGCTGGCCTGAACCTGACAGGATGGTTTTCTCAGCACTGGGGTAGCTTGTTTCCTTTAGGCACAGAGGCCTAGTCCCACCTACACACACTTGATCAATTTCCTGGCTTCCTGCGGCTCCCAACACCTGACAAATAGTACTTCAACCCTGGAACAAAACCTTAAACTCTGCAGTGTTACAACTTAGGGCCTACAAATTGATTTGTTTAGTTAAAACTTTCTTATATGATTTGTAAGACTCAACTATCCTGCTAGGAAAAATAATTTTCTATTGGTTAGTCACTCATGCATTTCTACATGTATGAATAGAGTAGAACATGGAAACATCAGTTGAGTCTGGGAGAACTTATTAGAGTTCATGCTGTATGTTTTCCCTAGGATGGCATAAAACATGCTTAAAATACGTGAATAATGTTCCCAATATTCAGTGACACCTTACAATTTGATAGCTTTTATTCAAAAAGTATCTGAAAACAAATTTTAATGAAACATTTAAACTTGAAATACTTTCACAAAAAGAGAAAAATCATTTCTCTTTTACATTCTCATATTTTGGTTTCCTTTTTTTAAAATGTATGTATGTATGTACATATGTATTTGGTACAGGGTCTCACTATGCAGCTTGGATTTATAGTGAACCTTGTGTCTCAGCCTCCCCAGCACGGGTATTACTATGTATGCCACACCACCTGGTTTTAGAGCTGGCATGGTTGCACCCTCGGTTTGGACTGCATGAGATAACTAGGGATCAAACCTGGGTCCTTGGGCTTGCCAGGCAGGTGCTTAGACTGCCAAGCTATCTCCTCAGCCCCATATTCTTGTCTCCTGAACTATCAGGAATTTTATTTCTTACCCAGTCTCCTTGTACTTTCTTAAATCCTCAGCCGTCACCATTCAGGATGTGTTCCTGGCCAGAATAGTTCACGTGGACCTGCCTCAACCTATACTGCACTGTAGACTGATAGAAGAATGGAACTTTTTCACCTTGAATATATAACCCATTCCTTAAATACATATACGCATTGCATTTATTCTGTCATCCATTCCTTTAGGCATCCACCCATGTCATTTATATGAATTCTCAGATATTTTCTCATCCATAAATAAATTATAGAGTGCTATTCCAATTTTGTTGTGACATTAGTGTTCTTTACGTCACTAACTGGAGTTAAACAAAGCACTAATTTGAGTTTACAATGCAAGTAGTTATTCTCTCCCCACTAAAGACTATGAAGCAATTTTTTACTCTGAGACCTCATCTCCTAATTGTTGGAATCGTAGCTTTTGTGACAAACCTCCCTAACATATCTCCCTGTATTCCAGGTAATAACTAGAGGATGGTGTTTGATGAACTCTTGACTTTACCAGTAGGCTTACCTTCCTGGCTACTTCCAATTCTAGAACTATCACTGCACCCACGGTAATGGTTCATCTGTCAGTACCACCATATCTGTCTCAGCACTGTGTTTTTCTAGGCTAACAGATCTCTATGTGGAGTGTATGACTTTGGAAGGCCTTGCTAGGGGCAGGCCCAGGTGATGGTCTGTGAGTACTGCTTCACTGAGTCTTTAACATTTTCTCTGTTTTGGTTTTTTTGTATGTGTGTGTGTATGCAGGGTCTCATTATGCAGCTCTGACTCACTGTCTAATGTTATCACAGCTTGCCTTGCTGCTTCAATTCAGATTGTGGCATACTGGATGTGAAGACATCTTTCTTGGGGTACTTAGCACTGTTAGGGTACCTAAAGTCAGCACTGAGCAGACTTGTGCACTTGGGCCTGCACATCTTCCCTCACAAAAACTATCGTATTTTTGGAACTGGTACACATTATAGACAACCAGAATTTCTAGAGAACATCTTAAATTTAGCTCCTTCCCTTCTTGATTATTGATGATGGCAGCTGTTGTGAGAAAAGTTATGAGTCTCTTTCCCCTGTGGCTTCATTCTTGGCAGATATGGATGTAGCACTCCCATTTTTTTAACCAAGAGTCACCTCAAATGTTAAAATACGTTATATGCACTGCACTTTCTCAATGCTTTGGAAAAACTAAACATGAGATAACGTATGCTTAAATATATCCTAGCTTAACATATATCACAAGTGAATAATTATCTGCCATAGCATTTTCTCATCCTCCCCTCTTCTTGGGAAGGATTCAATGCCATTATTCTGCTTCTTCAGGGCATTTATTTCTGTTATTGTGTCCTCATTCCAATCAATCCAACATCATATCTCGTTATTTGGAACACAAGATCTCCACTTAACTACAAAATTAGATCACTTCTAGAGAATATCTTACATCTAAACAACATACATATAATACTAATTAATCCATGAATATATTATTATAATATTCTGTTAGTTACTTTTTTTGAGACAAAAGACTAAACAAAACAAAAATGCTTTTCTAAAAGTGTGTTCTGAGGATAGAGCTCAGGGGCACAAGTGCCTGCCTGGCAAGGGCAAGGTCCTGAATTCTATTGTTGATACAAAACAACAACAACAAAAACTAAAACAGTGTTTTATTCTATGATTCCTGACATTCAAACTTTTTTTATTCAAACATTTTTAAGATTTCTTGTAGTGTTTTTTAAAGTTCCTTCAAATAATCTCTTTACCCATACAATAAGTTCCAAGTCACATTAAAATAATCTTATAGCCGGGCGTGGTGGCGCACGCCTGTAATCCCAGCACTCGGGAGGCTGAGACCGGAGGATCGGTGCGAGTTCGAGACCAGCCTGGGCTACAAAAGTGAGCTCAAGGCCAGCCTGAACTGCATAGCAAGACCCTGTCTCGAAAAGACAAAAAAAAAAAAAAAATCTTACATAAAAATAAAAGATTCTATGGGAAAATCTTGATCATGATATCAGACAAGGTCTGCTTCACTCAGGTATTAACCATCTGGAGGAGTATATGAACTCCTATTTACTGAAGGACTTTATAGTACTCTGGTAAAAGAATTTAGTAGGAATGACCTAAGCTGGTACACTCTTCAATGAGAAGTGTGCGGTTTACTACAAAAACCTACGTACAACTATCTGCAGAGTACATATCCTCCTCCTGAAGGAGCTGATGGCCTTATCATTACAGTATTATTATTACTGTTGTTATCTTTCCTTGAGATGTTTTCATGTCAGTACCCAGTGTCTTAGTTACTTTTTACTCATTGCTGGGACAAATACCCAACACTCAGAATGAAGGAAAGGTTTATTTAGCTCACAGTTACTGGAGGTTTCAGTCCATACTTGGCTGAATCCAAAGCAGAGAGGCACATGGCAGAGAGCATCAGTTCATGGTGGTGGAACAGCGACAGTGGCGACAGAGAAAATGGAACAACCAGGGGAGCAGAGAGCAACAGCCTGAGTCCGTCTCTCTGTCTCTCTATATATAACATTCAGGCTCTCCATCTCAGCCTATCCACCTTAGGCTATACCCATAATCCCCGAGGTACTCAAACCCATAATCCCAGGGATCAGTAGGCAAGTCTCAAACTCTAAAAGTCCCCACCCCATGACTGCATAAGGCTTTGGCGGGACAACTAGACATAGACTATAACACCCAGATTTATCTGAAACATCTAGGCCAAAGAGCCTCCTGCCTCAGCCATCTAAGTAGCTGAGAGGATAGTATGTACCACCATACCAGAATTTGTATTTTTAATTAGGAAATGATTTTATTTTCCAAGTTTGTCCTTGATTTCCAAATTTCTATCCTGGGATGTTTGCTTCTTCAGGATTTAAGTTACCACATTTTGGATTCACCATACAATCAAGTGTAAAGAATTACCATTGAACACTGAATATTTATGAACTAACTGATAATCATCTTCAGTGGCTGAAGCTATAGATTCTTCAGTTCTGAGTCTAACTGGAGTATCTTGTTTGACAGTCCCACTAGGATCACCATTCTTGACTTTGGAGAACACAGATATTTTAAATTCATTTATTAGGAGTAGTGAGTTTTTGCCTAAGAAAAAAATAACATCTTCTGAAATATGGCTCCCAGGGTCTTGCATACTACCATTAAATAGCTTTGCCTGCAGATAAAACATGATTATTTTCTAATTGGTTTATTGTTGTAGGCAGCTAAGTTAGATAGCAATATCACAGGCAGTCAGATAAGGCTGGGCCTTAGAAGGAGCCAGTGTGGAGAACAAGACACCTTGCAACTGTGGCCATTTGTACTGTGGGCCAGGCTTCAAAACAGAAGAAGAAACAAATGCATGTATACACCTCCCTTGGGATAGACTTCAGGGACTGATATTCTGAATAGGTCTCTATTGATGCAGGAAGAAATTGGTCTGGGGTGGATGACGTTCAATGGAGAACCTCCAAATGATATAGGGAAAACTGATCCCCAACCTGAAAAGTACCTGAGACAAGTTCATGTTCTCTAAAACTGAAGAATGAATTCTAGGAACAAATAGAGGTAATGAGCAGAACATATTTATTGAGGGAAAGAAAGCTCTTGTCTGAGAGAGAGAAACAGGATGGGGATCCTGAGTGGGTGTCCCCGGGAAGTTGTCTTTTCCAGGGACTTTTATAGAGGAAAGCCATGTAGTGAGGCGGGTCTAAGGTTGTGGAGAAGACATGGGAACTCGCTTAGGTGGGTATGAGGTGGGACAAAACTATGGTCAACCAATGAGATTACAAGTACCATTGCTCAGGTAAAATAGTTTAAATCCAGTCTCTTACTGTTGGGGATTGGCCTACTGACTCAATTGGGCTCTTTGAAAGCAATTGATACCTACTTAGAATATCAATCCCTGATGCCCATCCCTAGGAAAGTATGTAGCTGTATTTGTTTACTCTTGTCTTGAGACCTAGCCAATGGGGTGAAGGAGTGTCTGTCTGTAGTTATAAAGTCATCTTGTCTTCCCTGTCGTCCTTCAGGGCCTGGCCCTGTCCAACTGCCTACAATATTTCTATCTAATTCAGCTGCCTACAACACTATCACCTTGAAAAAGCCAAGAAGAGTCACCAACCTAACCCACTACAAGAAAGTCCCATTTTGTATTTATGTCCACTTGCTACATGATTCTGATTTTCTCCAATTTGATCCTGATTTAATCAATTTCATCTGAGAAATTATGCTTGTAAACTTATTGGTTAACTTTATTTTTGTCCCAGGTCATGCCCACCTTGTGATTTCCCATTTTTTCCTCATCTTGGACCCACCTTACCTCACGGTTTTGCTCTATGAAAACCCCTTAAAAAGCCATGTTCCTTGGCAATCCATTCAGGATCTCTTCTGTCTCTCTCTATTGGATAGAAGTTTTCTTTCCCCCAATAAATATATTCTGCTTTTAACCTCCATTGCTCCTAAAATTTATCATCCCACACATCTAACAGGTTAGGAGTTTCTTTCCTCTATATTATTATGACTGTTAATTTCTTGGTGGCATGAGTACTTATTAAATCCCTAAAGAATAATTCTTTTTTGATTTGTGTATTGCTTAGCCATTTTTTTTCTACTTAAGCACCTATTTAAATCAGTTAAACAACATTATTTTGCTATTTAAGCACAGAGGTAGATAGCAGTGGACTCTCCAGAGAGAATTGTGTTATCACTCCCTAAGCTTTTCTTGCCCCTCAAGAATCCCACTGTACTCTTACCTATTATGTTCTCTCTTTTGCAGTGATTCACTCTCACCCTACAAAGTGTACGTTTTTTCTTACTTTGGCCTATGCTTGCTGTAAGAGCATGCTTCTTTTCCTGTCTTTGTAAATGTAAAACTTTGCTACCTTTTGTGCTTGTTTTATTGAATTCTTTGTTCAGGATAAGAAGAACCTAGGAAGAATTTCTAGAGAAAGATCACAGCACTCCAAAACCTGGTATTATATTTTGGTAAAGCCAGCCAACAGGCAGTAAGGCATGCCCTTATTATATCCTACTCTCATGGTGCCACCATGTTTGGCAGCAATTTCAGCTCCTCATGTGAGTCAGTCACATGGATCTGCAGTGTTTGCCTGCCATTTTGGTTGGTCCTGTGGACAAATTATGTGGTTCTGCATGTTTCTTCACCATTTTCCGTTTTCAATTGACTTTATGTATGCCAGGGATCTTTACAGACAATAGCTAAATCTCAACTCTTAGGAAACGTATGGGCCTCCTCCTTGCTTTTCTTCTGAATTAGGTTAGATCTCTTCCTTGTTACTTCTACCTGGAATTCAGATAATTTAGGAGTGGTCCTGAAGGCCTGAGCAAAAACAAAGAGAACTGCTAGTAAAGGTCAACTGGAGAGGCTCAGAGTGGCAAAGAAGAGCTGTCCTTGTGCTTAAAATTTTTTCTCTTAAATGCTAAAATGAAGATTCTATCTCTGCTGCCTTAAACAAAGTACTAATGTACTACCAGGATACATGTAAGAGAAGTTGTTTCTAAGGTGGCTAAGAAAGGAGAAATCCTCCACCTTGATCTCTTAGGCTGCAGGCCACAGGATATGGAGAGTTCTAAGGAAAACAGATGGGCTGGAACTGACACTCGTTTGCAGAGCATGTTTCTTTTCCTACCTTTAATAAATGTAATACCTTGCTAAGTTAAAGAAAAGAAAATGATTGTAAGCAGGTGCAGGGGCCATGGGATCCCTGATGGGGTGCTGGCCCTGCCCCCAGGGCATGCTGGGACAGCAATTGAGACTGGGCCTAGTGGCATGCACCTATAATCTCAGCTCTTGGGAAGCTGTAATCAGGCGGATCACCACGAGTCTCATGTACTAGTGAGACCCCGAAAACCCTGAAGACCCTTCCCTAAAATACAAAAAAAGAATCATTGTACCAGATTACCTTTACTTTCTTTTTAGCTCATACATTAATTATGTACATGTCAAATTACTTTCAAATGTTGCCTCACATTTTGTTGCCTGTCAGGACTGGCCTGAAAATGACCTGACAGAGCTTTGAGCTGCCCGACACCAACAATGGATTCTCCATTACTGTCAATAGCTTACCCCTGGCAAATAAGAAGCAAGGGCAATGTAAAGTTTAATATAAGACTAAGGTCGGCCTGTAGTCCCATGATGCCTGGAAAAAGAATATTTTTAACTCATATACCTAATAAGAGATTCAAATCCAGGATTTATAAATAACGCTTAAAGTTCAAAAGTATAACTCCCCAAAGTTGGTAAAGGACTGGAAAAGACACTTCTACAAAGGTATTCAAGTGATCATTAAGGCTAAGAAAAGGTTCAACATTATTAGCTATTAAGGAAATGCAAGTCAAAAGCACGTGATATACCTATACCTCATATCTACTAGGATGACTATAATTTAAGAAGTAGAAATAACCTGTATATGGAGAAACTGGAACACTTGCACTTTGTTAGTGGCAATGAAAAGTAGTGTAGTTGTTGTTGAAAGCATTTTGGTGAAATTTAAAGTGCTAAGCCAAACCACCAGATGACCCAGCAATTCCTTTCCTAGGTATATATCTGAAAGAACTGAAAGTGGGGACTCAGAGATACTTCTATACTACTATCATGCACAATAGCAAAAAAAAAAAAAAAAAAAAAAAAAAAAAAAAAAAAAAAAAAAAAAAAAAAAAAAAAAAAAAAAAAAAAAAAAAAAAAAAAAAAAAAAAAAAAAAAAGAAATCAATCCAAATGTGTCTCGATCAGAATAACAAATAGGCAAAATGTGATATATTCATCACCCTCAAAAAAGTAATAAAATTCTGGAAATGTTATGGTATAGATGGGTGTTGAAAACATTGTGTGAAGTAAAATAAGCCAGACACTAAAAGACAATTATTGCATGATTCCACTTATGTGATGCAAACTTATAGAGATGGAAAATAAAATAGAGGCTATTAGAAACTGGAGAAAAGGAGAAAAGAAATAATAAAAATTACTTAATGGACACAAAGTTCTTTTGGGGATGATGAAGAACTTTGGGTACGGATAATGTGCTGGTTTAGATAATACTATGAATATACTGAATGCTATAAATGATACACTTATAAATGGCTGATTATAAATACAGTAGTTATAAATTATAAATACTATTTTACCACATGAAAAGAGTAAAAGAATCAGAGGAAGTAAGAATGGGAGGGAGGGATGGATGGGAAAGAAAGGTGAGAGGAGGGGAGGGAAAAAGAGGGAAGGGAGAGAAAGTGCTCTAGCTGGGACTGGCCGCGGTGTCCTGACTGGAGCCTCCCATGTGCTCACATGGGAGGAGGAAGGGAGGAAGCAGTCTTGGTTAAAATATCACTGAAGCTTTTGTGAATAAGGTGAAGGATTAAAGGGAGGGGAGGGGAGTGAGGGGGGAGCAATATATATCAGGTAGAATATATATCAGCAATATACATCAAATTCTCTATGATGAATGTTATCATTATGCATGTCTAAAATTTACTGACAAAATAAAACATTTTAAAAAAACAGATTTGCTTTTTCTACAGAGTTTTCATGAGTTTTTCTCAGAGCAATATTTCTTCTTATGCAGTTTACCTTTACAGCCATTTCCAAAGGACATGAGTAACTGTTTTTCTTTAATTTTCACCACTAGTTTCACTGAGAAGTGTGTTAGTTGAGCACCTCACTCAGAAGCTGACACATGGATGCCTTGTATTTTTAAATTATCTATGTTATTTAATTTAGTGTACTGTTACAGTATTTGTATACTGGTTATAAAATTTAAATCTTTAGGATTAAAATATTTTCTTAGAGAAATGTGGTAACAGTAAATTAATCTATCCTAAAATGGGATTTTTTTTAATTAACTACTACTATCCTGACTTTTTTTAAACTTAAAGCTTCCATATTAAGTTGTTTTAGAGAAAAGGAAAGGCTTTCTAGCAAATTGGTTAAGCAATGGCCGTGACTCCGCCAGACAGCTGACACTGACAAAAGATCTACAAAATGCTGTACATGGTTTCAGGGTAAATCCTGAGGGGACCTGACTGACCTTGTCAGATACAAAAGTTACATTTTTTTGTTATATAGGTCTTGCTTTATCTTTGTCTTAACTATACAGCAGAAAAGTCTAACTAGGAGGTATAAAAAGTAAAGCCGTATTAATATTCTGAGCTGTAAAAGGCTCAAGTCAACAGCTTCTGACCTTGCCATCTCTGCTGATAACCCACTACTATTATGGACTATTGGACTATGCATGCAGCTACTTTCTCTTAGCTCAATGAAAAAAAACATTTGTACTAATAGTGTTTAGAAAAGCTATGATGTCTGCATCTTGTACTCTGAACAACTACTATAAAGACAACAATATGAAATGTATTAATTATTGTGGCTGTCCTACTAATCTGTTTTGAAACTGTCTCATTGTTCTTTTTTTAAAATTTTAGTTTATTGTTTTTAAACCTCCTTTATTTATTTGCATTATGGTAGCTAGCCTATCCTGGGGAGGTGAGCTGGCGCAGCATGTGGTGCCAGTGATCGAACTGCAGTCCCTGCGGTTAGCCTAAACTTTCCTAGGCAGGCACTTTAGACCACTGAGCCATCTTGCTGGCCCACATTGTTATTTCTTTCTCATAAAAATTAATAAAATTTAAAAAATAAATACTTGAAACAATAAAAAAAAGGAAAGGCTCTCTAGAATCCTGACTGCATTACCGAATGGGGGAAAAGAAGGCTTTACTTATGAATTTGGTGGCCATATTAGTCAATTTTCCTGCTTTTGAGACTCAGTACCTGACATCCACAACTGAAGGAGGAGAGGCTTACTTCAGCTCACACTCTTAGAGGATGCAGTGGCTGGCAGGTTGGCTCCAACACACAAACACCATGGAGGAATGGTGTGGTGGAGCCGACCTGCCAGCCACTGCATGCAGCTCTTGGTGGTGGTACAAGTGGAGCAAACAGGGAGGAAGGGGTCAGGGACCAGCTATAGCCCCTGAGGCCATCTATTCTTGACCCACCCTCCCACCCAAGAAGCTGCTCCCTCAGTTCCACTGGATCCCTAAGCCAATCAAGTGGACACAATCAGTGTAACTGTTACAGTGGTCCTTTCGCTCTCCTCTGCCTGATAGAGAAAGTTCCTCTGCGCCAACCAGTGAATGAATTCCGTATTTTTTTTCAGAAATGCTAGCTTAGTTTGGGCTGTTACAATAAATAGTTGTGGACTGTGGAGACTAAACTGCTGTTTATTTTTCATGATTCTGAAGGCTGGAAAGTTGTAAGAGTATAAGGGGCTGGAAAGATAGCTCAGCAGCTTAAATGCCTGCCTAGAAAGCACAAGGCACTGAGTTCAATCCCTGGTACAAAAAATAAAACTAAATTAAAAAGTTGCTTGATTTGGGCCAGGGAGATAGCTCAGTGGCATTAGCACCTTCCTGGCAAGTACAAGGTCTACAGTTTGATCCCTGGTACAAACAAACAAACAAACAAACAAAACAAAACAAAACAAAGTATAGCACAGGCAAAGCTGATGTCTGGTGACAGCCTTTTCCTAGCTTTCTTTCTACTCCACTGTGGGAGGAAGAGTAAACTCAGCCTCAGCCTCCGGCCTCTTCTTATAAGCCACTAAGCCTCCACTCTCAGTAGCTGCCTTGTAAATGTCCCACCATCAAATACCACTCCATTAGAGTAAATTTCAACAAACTGGAATATTCACAAACATTCATTTCATAACAAATGCATCTTTATTGCTAATTTTTCTCTTGTGAGTCCAGAATTTTTGTGAGGTATGCATTTCAGTCGTTGTATTATGAATAGTTTATGAAGTCAAGTACTAGTTATTTTGCCAAGAAGATTCAGTGAGTTTATTAGATAAAATTAATTGAAATAATGGTTCATCTAATTATTGAACTAATATAACCCAGGGAAAGTGAAAGAAATTGATACCACTGAGCAGTTAATATGGGCTGGGACTATTGCAAATATTATTTTATTTAACCCAGAATATTTGAGTTAGGAATTACTAGTATTGGGGCTGGGGAGATAGCTCCGTGGCACAAGTGCCTGCCTGTCAAGTGCAAGGTTGTGAGTTTGATCCCTGGTCCTACAAAAAAAGAAAAAAAAGGAATTACTAGTATCATTAAGGATGACAAGTTAACACTTTAAGTTTTTTTGTAAGGTCACATGGTAAGGAAACAGGAGAGCTGTCAAGAACCCAGGGGAACAGGGTGGTCAGATGACAGTGTGCGATCCAGATGTCAGAGGAGGATGCTTTGAGGACGGGAGAAGCCAGGTGTGGCCCTCGGGAGGCTGAGGCAGGAGTACTTCTATGAGTTCAAGGCCAGCCTGGACTACACAGCAAATTCACAGCCACCTTGAACTACTTAGTGAAACTCTTTTATTTAAAAAAAAAAAAAAATCTGTGAAAGCATTCCATGCCAATTTTCATGAGACAACTGTGTTACAGAAATTTTAAAGGTCAAGTTAACTTTTATAGCTTGTTTACATTTATAGTGTAAAAGTATAGTGTTAATGTTTTTGCTCACTTCCATTAAACAGACTTAAGCGTCATGGTGTATTTTATTTTAATATACTTAGTTCAGGGTCTACAGAGTTCTACAGAGTCTCACTACACAGGACCGTAGCGATCTTCCTGTTTTCAGCCTCCCAAGAACTGGGATTACAGGCAAGGCCAGCATGCCTAGCCCAGGTTCAATCACTGTTTCTGTAAGCGCCCGGGGGCTGAGTCAGCCATGTGGAGCCCGGGATTTAACCTCCTTCCCTGAGCTTGCCAAAGTAGGTCCGTTAATCCGCTGGCTGTCCCTTCGTTGTGTTTTTTTTTTTTTTTTTTTTTTAATGTTTTATTTCTGAAGCTTACCTTTATTTCTGAAATAAATTGATGATAATACGGACCTCAGCAAAGTAATACTGACCTCAGTAACGTCCTTGTGATCCCCCCCCCCGCCCCCCCGCTACTGAAGACTAAACCAAGGGCTTTTTTACTGATTTACCTCTTCGGTCTTTATTTTTATGTTGAGGCAGGCTCTTGTTAAATGATTGAGCCGCCCAGGCTAACACACTAAATTGTAATCCTCCTGCCTCAACTTCCCAGAGTCCCGCTTCATTGTGATACTTTAATAAATAATATACGTAAATCACTTTTTAGGTATCAAGAAAACTGAAGTCCCGGAGTTCAGGCTTCTGTGAAAAAGGTAGGTTAAGGAATAGCGGTTTGGGGCGGTAGAAAAGCAGGCTAAATTGGAGAAGTGTTACTTCACACATTAAAAGCTGTACTTAGGAAAGCTTAAGTGCATGTACCTTAAATATACGTAGTGGTCTGTGCTGATGAACACTGATCCGGTAGTCCGGGAGTGACACATTCCTCGAAGCCAATCCTACACTATGGCAGTAAACGGGAGATGGAAAAAGGGCCAGCGGGGAGGGGCGCTCGATCCATTGCTTGGAGCTCGGCTGAGCCGGGCTGGGGTCCTCGGGGGCACGTGATCGGCGCTCGGCCTCTGCGCTGCGGGCAGTGGCGCGCGACACGAGGCCGGACACGCATGGAGGTGAGGCGTGGACGCGGGGCGCCGGCCTCGGCCGACGAAGCCTCACGGGCCGGGGGCAGGCGGTGCGGTGAGGGCGAGGACGGTCGCAGGCGGGCCCGACCCTGCCCAAGCGCCGAGGTTCGAAGGCACTCGCGCGTGGCGGGGTGGCGTCGCGGACGGTTGGTTCGTGAGGCCTCGCGCCCCGGAGCGAGAGCTGGGGCAGCCTCCGCGTCTCGGCTGCCTGTGTTCCCGGGCTGAGAGACCGGCGCGGCGCTTGGAGGCCGAGGCGGGAAAGCTGAGGCGCGCGGGGGCCGAGGCGGGGAAAGCTGAGGCGCGCGGGAGGCCGAGGCGGGGAAAGCTGAGGCGCGCGGGAGGCCGAGGCGGGGAAAGCTGAGGCGCGCGGGAGGCCGAGGCGGGGAAAGCTGAGGCGCGCGGGAGGGCCCGGGCGCGCGGGAGGCCGAGGCGGCGTGGCGCGACCCCGGGGACTTGGGCGCTGGGCGTTTCTGGGCGGGTGTGCGCCTCTCTGTACCCTAACACTGAGAGCAGCCCCCTGCAGCCATTTTCCATGCTGACTCTCCACAACCCCTTCCTTCCCTATGGAGGGCTCCTAATAGATCTATTATTGTATACCATTGTGGGCATAGGGGTTATGGATGAGTCCTCTCCACAGGAAACAAAGCTAGTCAAAGTCACAAGAAGCTGTTTTAGACCCAAACCACTTGAGGTGGTATGAGCTATTGTGCTTTACCCCGTAACTTGGTACCTGATGTTGAAACAAAAAGTTTGTGATAAAAAAAGCTTAACATGGAAAGTTAGAAAATTTTAATCTAAACCTAGAACTTAAATAATTCAAAGTTTAGCAGTCTCCTTATATCACCAGTGCACAATGAAGTGTAGCAAGGTTCCTTGTAGGGCTTTTCAAACAAGATTTATGTACATAAAAGTGCCCAATACATCACAATGTGGATACGATTTTATGAATGTCTCATAATGATAAGATTTTTATGCATCCTGGGAAATGGTTGTTTGTTCGTTTTTTGTTGTTGTTGTTGTTGTTGTTGTTGTTTTGTTTTCAGTTTTTCTGAGACAGGGTCTTACTCTGGTTCAGGCTTGCCTTGAGCTCACTTTGTAGCCCAGGCTGGCTTTGAACTCTCAAAGTTCCTCCTGCCCCAGCCTCCCAAGTGTGAGAATTACAGGCACGCCCAACAGTGTGCTGCAAAAATCAGATTTTTAAATTGAAATGTTTGGGGGGTTAAATTTTTTAGAGTTCAAATTACTTTAACTGAAAAACAAAAACAAATTTTTTTTTTTTCTGAAAATTACTTTTCAAAATTGACCATTGCTAATGCATTTATCTCATGATGTATTTGCATGGATCATTACTGCTCCATGTTATTGTAACTTTTTTTTTTTTTTTTTTTTAAACTGTATTCGGTACAGAGTCTCACTATGAAGCTCTGACTCCTAGTGATCCTCCTGTTTCAGCCTCCCCAGTGCTGGGATTACAGGTGTGTACCACCACACCCAGTGTTGTGCACTGCTCAGCCTACCCAGGGATTGGGGCCTTGCTGCATGTGGTGCTGAGATGGAACCCTGGTCCCTGTACTTGCCTAAACAGCACTTAGTCTGTTGAGCTATGTTGCGGGCCCTATTGTAACATTAATGAGCATGAAGTCCCTGCTTGCTCATAAGAGAGAAAAATAATAAACTAACATATAATGTCAGTTATTTATTAGTGCTGTAAAGAAAAAAATCATGGCAGGCTAGACAGCTCCGTGGAATAAAGAGCTTGCTTTATCAGAGGCAGAGAAGGCTTCAATCCCTGACTTGCTGTGCTACCCCATCCTATCTCACCCCACCTCACCATTCCCCACCCTCCATTCCCCACACTGAGACAGGGATTGAGATTGGGCTTGGTGGCCCTGCGTCTGTAATACCAGTGCTTGGGAGGCTGAAAGCAGGAGCATCACTACAAGTCTGATATGTGTCTTGAGACCCTGTAGACCCTGTGCTAACTGCATTAGAAAAAAAATCATGCCGGATAAGAATAGACAATTTTAAATGAGGATTATCTTTTTTTCTATAGTAGTATATTAAAAATTATGTATAGTATGGGAAGTTTTCATTCTGAATCAAAACATATCTTTTATGGCAGAATTGGAAATCAAAAGTTCTCACAGTATTTGCTAGAGGATTTTATGTCCCACTTTTTTTCCTAAAAGAATCCTTTTATTTTTGTAGGACTTTTTTTGGTTTTATTTGTAGTGTTGTTCAGAATAATTAATTCAGGCATATACATGTTAGCCTTAAGATTTTCTACTTAATTTCTGAGGTATCAGAACTACATAAAATCATTTTATTTATATTTTTTGTTGATTAAAAACTGTATAGTTCTGTAATTAGATACGAAACATTACTTTTTGGACAATACAGAAAATGACTAGTATTTTCATTTATATTTTTCAGATAGTTGGTCAGATTGTGAAATTTTTTATATGCATAAAGATACTAAAACTGAAGCATCTGAGGAGGCAGCTTAGTGGAGCACTACTTATACTGTATATCTAAGGCCCCAGGTTTGATCTGCAGTACCTCAAATGAACAAAGTAATACAGCTTCTTTTAGTATATTTCTGAATGACTCTTCTGCCTCCTACACTATTTCTTTAAGCTTTCATTTTTAATTTCTGAGTTAGTGTTCTGCTTATGCAAATAGTTGAGACTATTTTTCACTGAAATTCTAATTGTTTTAGACATTTATAAAACCACATTAATTTGTTTAATTTTTGCTATTTTTGTTGATGAGTGATTAATAAATAGAGAAAAAGGCAGTTAAACATGATGGGCAAGATATCCAGTAGCTAAAACAATGAAAATCCCCATAATACAGTGTTCTGGATCACTTCTAAAATATTTGCATGTTGAACCCTCTTACCTGTACCATTTTCTAAAGAGAGGAACATAGGTAAAACATTATTTCTCCCACATCATTCTAACTTGTGTCTTATGCAGTACCAGGGAATGTTAGAGTTTAAATTAGCAATGAAGCTTTTGCCACAAGGTGGTGCTCATATAGTTTCTTGATTTAAAGTTATATCCCGAAAACAAATTTGCACTCTATTAACTACTACAAAATATATGTGTAGCTTATGTTTTATGATTTGTGTACCAGATTTTGTTTCACTTATATAATGTTCTATAATGTTTCTGAATTTAGAAAAAGATGGGATGTATTATTGATGCACAAAGATAAGTAGCTGCAATGAAAAAAAAGAACAGCATATGAGAAATGGTAACCTGTACTTCAGAGGAAGGGTAAGAATTTGTCATGTGGAGAGTGAAAGAAAGTGCATTTACATATGAAGAGGGGTACAATATGAAGAGGGACACAAGTACAAAGATAGAGTATGAAGCAAAGAATAATGAATTGTTGAGGCACTTTGGAGGAAGTTATAGAAGATGAAGTTGGAAGAGTTGTTTGTGGTGGTCGGTACATTTTACCAGATGTTCTGGGAAGTTAATGATTCTACATTATTTATCCAGATATTTTTCTGTATCTTTGCAAATAAAATGTAAACTGTCTTTTCTGTATCCTGTAGATTTACAACAAAGCAGTTTTCAACAATGCTAAAATCAAATGACTGCTTGTTTCCTGTGGATAATTTGTTTTTTGAAAACTCAGATGAAGCTGAAAAGTAAGTCTGCTTACTGGTAATATAGTGTATTATTTTAAATTTTTTAAAATTTTAACAATCACTTCTTGGACTTTTGGATTAGATCAAGATTAAAAGTTTTAAACAGTTTTAATTTTCTCTTGGTAAATAATGAAGGGCAACAAATGTTATTTCAGTTACATATTTGGAAAACATGGAATTCAAATATAAGTAAGTGAAATTTAACATGTTGAATATTGCCATTTGAAAAGTAGATTTTTTTTTTTTAAAGCCTATTTTCCTTTCATTTATGTGCATTTCTGGCCAAGGTAAGGCTAAAGTATAACTCAGGCCAAAACATGAAGGTATCTTTCAGAAAAACAGTGGGAAGTGTGCCAAAGGCCATATATGATAGGGAAATTCAGTGTAGGCAGGAAATAAAAATGCAAGACCCAAACCAACAAGAATGGAAAGGACCATCTTAAGTACCATCTTTTGTGGATTTTCATATGTGAATTGTTCTCAATTCTAAATTTTCTATGTTGGTCCTATTATATTAACTTGTGCTAATGAAACACCATTGCTTCCTTTAATTTTAATCACATTCATTCAAATATTAATTCAACTATTAATTGATGAAAGAGGTATTAAAAAGAATGACGAAAATGTTTACTTCAAAAATGTAAAATCTCACTCAGGTTAAACACACATATGAAAATATTATTAATAAAAAATGTGATTGTGTAATTCATCATCCAGACTGGAATATTTTTGGTAAATGTTCATCCACCTGAAGAAGCAGGAATTACTCAGAATGGATCAGGTACATTTTGGAGTATATGGTTATCTTTCTAACAATATAAAATGCAAAAGATGTGTGTTATGGTTTATGTCTAGTTGTCCCCCCAAAGCCTCATGGAGTCATTGGGCGGGGACTTCTAGAGTTTGAGACTTGATCCATGATCCCTGGGATTATGGGTTTTAGTACTGATGGGATTATGGGTGGAAGTACTTCTGGGATTATGGGTGTAGCCTAGGGCGGGAGCTAAGGTGGAGAGCCTGAATATAATATAAAGAGAGACAGAGAGACAGACTGGAGCTCTAGCTGTTGCTGTTGCTCTGCTGCCGTGTTGGTTGGCTACCTCTGACACCATTTTGTTGCTGTTCTGCCGCCATGAACTGGATGCTCTCTGCCCTGCTCCACTCAGCCTTGGGCCAGCTGAATATGGACTGAAACCTCCACAAACTGTGAGCTAAATAAACCTTTCCTTCCTTCATTTTGAGTGTTGGGTATTTGTTCCAGCAACGAGCAAAAAGTAACTAATACAATGTGCAAAGAAAATGAGAAGCATATATGTTCCTGCAATGGGGAAGATGGTCAGATCAGACTTTATAGTAGTAGGGAGAAAATTCAGGGGGCTTAACATTTGAAGGCAGAATGTTATAGAAAATGAAAGGTCAGTTCAACAATTATGGCGCAGGAAGAAGATGTTAGAGATTACAACTTAACTGAGGACCAAAAAGCAATCAAGGCCAAATATCCTCCAATTATTCGGAAATACGAATATTTGGATCACACAGCAGATGTCCAGCTACATGCATGGGGGGACACTCTGGAGGAAGCGTTCGAGCAGTGTGCCATGGCCATGTTTGCCTACATGACAGACACTGGGACTGTGGAACCCCTCCAGACAGTGGAAGTTGAAGCTCAAGAAGATGACCTGCTGTCTCTTCTGTTTCATTTTTTGGATGAATGGCTTTATAAGTTCAGTGCTGATGAATTCTTCATACCCCAGGAAGTGAAAGTACTTAGTATTGATCAAAGAAATTTCAAATTACACTCAATTGGGGAACAGAAGTCAAAGCAATAATGTACTCAGCAATGCAGGTCTATAATGAAGAAAAACCAGAAGTTTTTGTGATTGTTGACATTTAAGACACTACAAAAGAAAGAAAAGACTTCTATGAAGAGCTGTTCTCTTTTCTCTCGAGAAGATATGATAATTTAATTTCTCTAGTATCTTTTGACAAATGGAAATTTACAGAACAGATATTTTTAACTTAAAGTGGGGCTTTCAGAAGTAGAGAATCAGCTGGGTATGTTGGTGTATGCTTGTAAGCCCAGCTACTCTGAGGACTGAGGAAAGAAAGAGTTCAAGGCAGCCTTGGCATTTTGGTGAAACCTTATCTCAAAATAAAAAATCAGAAGAGTGCTGGAAGGGTGAGACATTGTGGTGCACCTTGCAATTCCAGCACTTAGGAGACTGACGAAGCAGCCTGTGAACTTGAGGCTAGCCTGACTGCCTAGCAAGACTGTCTCAACATAAATAAAATAGCCTCATGATACAGCATCCCTGGGTTCCAACCACAGTACAAGAGAAGAAAAAAATAAATGGAAAATTGGTATTAGCCTGTGTTCCTTAGAAATGCAAACTTCAAATTGTTCAGTTCCTCAGGGGCAGTTTTAGTCCCTCCTCTGGCTCCCTGCTTTGGTGACAAGGGAATGGCTGCAAGCCCTTGCAGTCGGATGCAAGCCCTCCAGCCTGGTCTGGGAGAGATCATGGGTGCAAGCAGCAGTGGGGATGGAATCTGGCTTGAAAAAAATAATTTGAGAAAATACATTTGCTTTTCTTTCAAAAAAAAAAAAAAA
>PVJA010025422.1:0-30770 GCA_004027025.1 Myocastor coypus
AGAGAGAGAGAGAGAGAGAGAGAGAGAGAGAGAGAGAGAGAGACAGAGATAGACAGAGACAGACAGAGAGACAGAGACAGACAGAGAGACAGAGACAGAGACAGACAGAGAGACAGAGAGAGGGAGAGAGAGACAGAGACAGAGACAGACAGACAGAGAGAGACAGAGACAGAGACAGAGAGACAGAGACAGACAGAGAGACAGAGAGAGGGAGAGAGAGAGAGAGAGAGCCGCTAATAAGGCTGAGATAGTGTGTGTGGCTAGCTGTCTGAGAAAGTAGCCATGGCATTTTAATCACAAAGAACAGCACAAGCATTTGAGTCCTGAACCTAAGACCAGTAATCTCTATTCTCATGGGAAATAAGTCAGGTTTTTGAAAGGCCAACTGAGGCCTGACCTCTGCCCAAAAGTTAGGAGACACAGGAGCTGGCTGCTGTGCAGCTCCTAGTACTGTGATCTCTTGCCCCAGGATTTGCTCAAACATTCCAATCTTCTGACCACGTTCTATATTCTCTACTGTGTTTCCCTCTTTCCATTATCCTGTTTCGTCCTTGACTAGAAGGACACAGACTAGTGCACATTTTCATTTTCATTTTAGCCACATGGAATATTATGTTCTTATGTCTTAGCTCTCATCTAACCTCTCCTATCATAGTCTATAGGCTGGCAGAGTCACAACTGAGGCTTGCAAGGAGCCCAACAATAAAGTGTGGGGAGTGCGCTCCGTAATTTGACACAACACAGTAAGAAAGGCTCCACTGTGAAATTGTTTTCCCTCCTCTCCAGGACTTTATAAGGGGAGGTTATCATAGGGGGGTAAGCTTTGATAAGTTCCAAAATGTGTGGGGGCTCAGTTTTCTATTCTCTTCAAAAATATTTCCCAGATTATGTTTCAATAGCTGTGTATTTACCCCATTCTCTTAATGATTGTCTCCTAATTTTCATGGGGATGGTAGGCTTAGAGTAATCTGCTTCTCAGATGTGGCTATGTCTGTGTTCTGGTTTAGAAAAGATTTTTTTGTTTTTCTGAAATGGACAAGGTCAGTATTTTCTACACTTTTAGTTCTACTTCTTATGTAAGTTAATAAGTTTGTAATTAACTGATTTCTCTCTACTAGCATTGTAGTAGAAGCAATCTAGATAAACCAAGCCACAACTTCAAAGCTTGATTTAGAAATTTCCTCAGGCAAATATTTAATTTCATGTCTCCCAAGTCCTACTTCCCACAAATAGCAGTGTGAGCATAATGCAAAGATTCTTTATCACTTTATAAAAATTATCATCTTTCGTTCATTGTCCAAGGACATTTCCTCATCTCTACCTGAGAATGCAAGCACAGGGCCCTTGCTGTCCATGTTTCTGGTAATATTCAGTCCAGAAACAGCAAGTATTCTATAAATGACTGAACCTTTTTCTGTGATCCTCTTGTTTTCTTCCTGGGCTCACACAAGAATCATCTTGAAAGCTTTGTGTGCAGTGGGATAGGCTATGTTTTAACATTCGCCTTGGATCTTCCAGTCTCTTCCCCTTACTTATGTCCCAAACAGCTTCCACATTTTTAGGTAGTTGTTACCTCACTTCTCAGCATGATTTTCTTATGTCCACTGGGGCTACTATAATGAAATGCTATAACCAGATGGCTTATGCCACTGCTGTGGGAATGTCAAGATCTGGATGCTAGTAGATCCAATATCTAACAAGGACATATTTCCTCAAAGTACCTTCCTGCCATCGCATCAGATGGTGGAAAGGACAAATAAGGACAATAAGTTCCCTTTGCCAAGTCTTTACAAAAACTCTATGCTTGCAGCCTTACCCCTCCCCAAATTCCCACCTCCTAATATTTATTACCTTGGGGTTAGGGTTCTAACAAATGAACTTGGGGAGTGTTCAAATCACAGCAGTTCCATTACTCATTTACCTGTCATGTTCAGTGTTCTGATGAGTTATTTGCTAAATGGGTACAGTTCTGCCCTATTAGTATCAACTTGGCAAAATGTTAATGTTTAAATTTTTAAAATTTCTTTTCAACAATAAAAGCCTTCAAGAAGTCAACCATAGTTAATATGACCCCTTCACTCCCTTCTTTTTATTTTATTACTGTCAGTAAGAAATAACAATGCAACAGTTTCCAAACACATTAGTAGTACATTCCCAATAACTGATACAATGCATATTGCTGTTCTCGTAGTATACAGAGCACAGGATGTAGACATGATAATTTTCCTAATCATTGTTGGTACAAAAATTTCTTCTCATTGAATTAAGAGAAAGTGGTTCTACACATAGTTCAGTATTCCATTATCACATGGGTCATTGACAGAACTGGCAATTTCGAAAGCTATTGATTTAAGCCTTTTGCAACTCAGCATACTAATCTAGCTTTACATTTTATGCCTCGTGGTTAAACTATTCTGCTTGGTGGTTAAGGGCAAGTTAAAGCAAGATCTGTATACAGAATATATGACTTTTATATCTCCCAAGGTCAGTCAGATTCCCTCAGGATTTACTTTGAAACCATGTACAGTGCTTTGTAGCACTGTTGTCAGTGTCAGCCATCTGGATGAGTCACAGCCTTTGCTTGACCAGTTTGCTCTCTGTGAAAGCCTGAGAGGATGTTTTCTTTCTAGGTGATTCGCCTTAGGCACACTATACATCATCAATCCCTTTCCTCTATGGCCCCATAATCTTGTTTTTGTATGTCAAAAGAAATGACCAACAGAGTAAAAAGACAACCTACAAATTTTGAAAATATTCTGACTCATAAGTATTCAGACAAAGGTCTTCTATCTAGAATTTATAAAGAACTAAAAATATTAGAATCCCCAAATTCAAAGACCCAAACTAGAAATGGGCATCTGAAATGAACACATACTTCTCAGAGAAAGAAATTCAACAAGCCTATAAATGCTCCACATTGTTAGCCATTCATGAAATGCAAGTTAAAACAACACTTAGATACCACTCATCCCAGAAAGAATGGCTAACATAAAGAAATCAACCAACAACAAATTTTGGAGAGGCTGTGGGGAAGAAGGAACATTCTCTTCTTTTTAAGTTTCTAGGTATGAAAAATCTTGTGTAAGTCATTTTCTGTTCCGCTGTACTTTTCAGTCACAAAGGGCAATGTAATTCCCTTTCAATTAAAACTACTATAAATTAGCTTGTCACATGGGACACACTCAATCCTAATTGATGCCACAACATAATACAGTTGAAATACAATCTTATCATCACTGTCACTGATTTTCTTAAAACTTGTTATATTACCTTCTTGTAATGTACTTTATTATGAATGTGATGTCTTTCTTAGTGTGGAATACATTTAAGGGCTTCCTTGATTTCTCGATGAATCATACCATTCTTATTGTACTAACTTATTAAGATCTTAAGAACATGAAAAATTACAGTCACCTTAGCACTCAATATCTCCACCGCCAACTACTGGCTCTTTCTGGCTCTTATTTATCTGGTGGCTCTGCTGTCATTTATAATTACTTTCATGTTACTAGTGATTTCTTTATCATGCTTTATATTGTCTGCTCCTAATAGTTTTGCCTCTTTTAAATTTGCTTGAAAATTTCTAGATGCAATGAGATTTTTATAATTAGATAATATATATATAAATTATTTTTAATAAGTATATATATCAAGACTATAAGGGTTAGTGTGTAAAATATTTATTTATTTTTAATAAGTATATATTAATGCATTTTAATAAATTTATTTTAATATATATTAAAGACTACAAGGTTTAGCATATGGAATTTTGTCTGTACTATGACACTTTGATATTTATTGGCTATAACAAGTGTTCAATAAATATTAATTTAGCATAAAATATTGGGAGGCATATAAGATATTCTGGAGGATTTATCTTCTGTCTAATACTAACTACTACACACGTTACTAAATTTAATTTTATTTTTTTAATTTATTTTATTTTTGTTTTTTTACTAAATTTAACTTTAAATTACTTAGCATTGTGTAAAGTTAAACTAAAACTTTTAGTTGATTAGCTCTATTTTAATTTCTCATTAGTCAAATATTTTAAGTGAACAAGTATATATATTTACTTTCATATTACTAATGATTTCTTTATCATGCTTTATATTGTCTACTCCTAATAATTTTGCCTCTTTTAAATTTGCTTGCAAATTTCTGGATGCAATGAAATTTTTATAATAAGATAACATATATAAATTATTTTAATAAATATATGTATCAAGACTATACGGGTTAGTGTATGATATATTTATTTGTTTTTATTATAACTTGGGCACAGTGGCAGGGTTCAATCCCCGCTTGCTATTCTAGTGTCACCCCAGGACACACTGAGAATGCGACTGATCCTGGGCGTGGTGTTGAGCACCTGTAATACCAGCACTTGGGAAGCTGAAAAGAGGGCAATGACTATGAGTTCAATCTACGTAGTGTGACCCTGTCCTAGAAACAGGGAAAAAAAAAATATATATATATATATACATATATATATATATATATATATATATATACACATATATGTGTGTGTGTGTGTGTGTGTGTGTGTGTGTGTGTGTTAAATTAAGAACTAGCTTGGCATGTTTAATGACAGTGTCAGTGCAGAAAATGAAAATCAACAAAATGAAAAATAGGCCAGAAGATAATATTCAGACTAATGTAAAGGCAGAAATTTTTTTCCCATGTATGTATTTGGTACAGGGTCTCACTACCCAACTCAGATTCATAGTGATCCTCCTGATTTTAGCCCCTGGAACACTGGGACTGAAAATGTGTGCCCTCATACATGGACTCAGTAGCTAGGTCAGCGCACCGGAGGGCATGGCTGGTATGGCATGTCGAACCAGAGGTCGAACCCTGGTCCCGGTACTTACAGGTGCTTAGTCCTCTGAGTTATCTCATTGGCCCTAAAGGCAGAATTTTTAAATCCACATGGGACAACTTGATTAACAATATATTTGCTAGTGATTTTAAAAACACAGTATAGAAAGAAAAAGGAAATAATGAAATAAATATTCAGAAAGTGACCAAAATTACCTCAAGTATGTTAAAGTGCTGATTCAATATGTTCTCAAAATACCAAGTAGTAAAAATGCAAAGGAAACTATAGCTAGATATAAGAGTAAAACAAAGATAAACAATGTAAGAATATCAAAAAGACAATACCCAACAAAGATGTCTGGTATAACAACATATGGTTTGTTTTGCTATACATTAAGAGGAAATTTCCAAGCAGTAAAGTTTTGCTAATTGTTGAGAAGCAGTTACTTCTCCTAAGAAGTCTTCACTGTAATTGATGTGTGACTCTGCGAGGGTGTATGGGATATTGGTGACCCAGAATGCCCTGGATCAGAAGTCAGAACAATGGTAGTTTGACTACTTTTAAAATGTGTTTAAACTTCAATAAAAATATATTAAATGGGTTGTATTATATTCATATGACATAATGCATATATATATATATATATATATATATATATATATATATATATATATAATATGTAGCTATAGCTTTTTTCTGGGATGTAGCTAATCCATAATAGAAATGTAAGTTTATAAGAAAAAAAAAGGTTACAATTTAGGTAAGTACTCTGCATTTGTAGTTCCCTGTATGTTTAGGGACATTTCACATAACAGCTGTTTGCTTTATCTAGACACTTAAGATTGTATTTACAATGCGACCATATTGTATTTACTCTTCTAGTATTTCACAAGTCAAGAAATGCAGCAAATAACAAATCATGCTGAACCCTTAACTCATCACAAGGAGTTGAATAATCCAGCTGGAATATTTGTAGACATTTAGCACTGACTGCATGCAACATTAATATTAACAAGCCACCACCTTCATGGGCCCTTTAATTTTATGATATTGCTAAAACTAAGTATTAAACTATAATTTAAGAGCCTAACTCATTAGATTATGATTCCTATTATATTATGTGATATATTGCAAAATGCCGCACATAGTTTTCCTTTATTTCTGCTGCTAAAACAAAAGTCCCATGGACTGGTTGGCTTATACACAACAGAAGTTTATTTTCATCTCCTAGAGGCTGGGAAGCTCAAGTTCACATGTCAGGGAGAGCTGCGGTGAGATGTGGGCCTTGGTCCTGCATCCTCACCTGGTAGAAGGGGAAGGTGACGCTTCTGTGGTCTCGTCCTAAGAGCACTGACTGCAATCACAAGGGATCTCCCTTCATAACTTAGAAGCCTCCCGAGGCTTTGCCTCCAACCACCATTACATAGATTAGGCTGCTTATAAACTTAACTTTAAAAGTTAACGTAGCATAATTTTTCTGATTAAATGTCTGCATAACATACTCACAGTATTTATTAGTCAAGATGCTCCAAGATCAATGAGATAGATGGTAAGATTAGAAGGTGGAAGACAGACAGGCAGGCAGGCAGAGATTGAAGCCCCCTAGAAGCATGGAAACCAATGCTGTAATTCTTTATTTTAGGTTAAAGACTAATTCAGCAAGTCCTGAAGTCCAAACACTAGAGACCTGAAATTCCAATGTCCGGTAGTAGGGGAAGACTGGGATCCCAGCTCCAGGAGATAAAACGTGCATTCTCCTTTTCACCTTTGTCTATTGTTTTCTATCAAGAGAGACACTACCCAGTTAACAGAGGCTGTGCCACTACTGATTGCTTACTCAGATCTTTTTCACTTATGGATATATGAGTCCACGCTCTCTAAAACTATCTTCACAGATACTTAAAAGGAATGGTTACATAGGGCTGGGGAGACAGCTCAGCAGAATAAGTGCTTGCCTGCCAAGCACAGGGTCCTGAGTTCAATCCCTGGTGCCACACACACAAAAAAACGAATGGTTATAGGTTAGCTAGATATCCTTTTACCTTGCCACCCAAAATTAATAATCTTTTCTATGGCAAGTAAAACTTTCTCATTCAATTAGTTTATGGTTGTCTTTTAGCTGAGTTTATATGTTGTTTTATTTTTAATTTTTATTTATTTATTTATTTATTTATTTATTTTTATTTGCTTTTAATAAGAAATAATAATGAGACAGTTTCAAAATGCATTAGTAGTAGATCCCCAATAATGAATACAATACATATTTTTGTCCTTGTAGTAGTTATTCAGAGTATAGGATACAGACATGATAATTTTTCTAATCATTATTGGTACAAAAATTTCTTCTCATTGAACTAAGAAATAGTAGTTGTGTACATAGAACAATATTCTATAATTGTAGTGGGTTATTGGCAGAACTGGCAATGTTGGAAGCTGTTAATTTAAGCCTTTTACAGCTCAGCATACTAATCTAGCTTTACGTTTTATGCCTCATGGTTAAACTTTTCTGCTGGGTGGTTAAGGGCAAGTTAAATCAAAACCTGTATAATAGAACATACCACTTTTGTATCTCCCAAGGTCAGTCAAATCCCCTCAGGATTTACTTTGAAACCATGTACAGTGCTTTGTAGAACTATTGTCAATGTCATCCATTTGGATGAGTCACGGCCATTGCTTGACCAATTTGCTCTCTGTAAAAGCCTGAGAGAATGTTTTCTCTCTAGGTGACTCTCCTTAGGCACACTATACGTTAATTCCTTTTCTCTGCAACACAATAATCTCCTTGAACAGAAAATTTGGGACGCTACAGAGTTATCCTTAAACAATGAAGAGGCAGCAAGCAGAAAAGATAGGAAACATGGCAGGAGAAAAATCATGCATTTATATACACAGGATGCATTACACAATGGTCCTAAGAATCTCTAACAGGCTTTTCACACTGAGAATAGCAACGTGCAATACTTAAACTATGCTTGGAATGCCTGTCACTCTGGACTTTTAGATGTGTGCTACTTCTAATGTAATTTCATTTTTTTGTGATACTCTCTCTCAAGTAAATGATTGTTTTATAAGAAAACAAAACAAAAAAGGGGGTATTAAAAGAGAGTAGGGGGCCAGGGAGATGGCTCAGTATAATAAGCATTTGACTGGCACAAGGTTCTGAGTTCAATCCCCAGTGCTATGAAAACTAAGTAAATAAGTAAGTAAATAAATATAAAGATAAAATAAAAGACAGTAAAAGACAAGGAAAAAACCATAGG
The DNA here is from genome assembly GCA_004027025.1 of Myocastor coypus. Lineage (NCBI taxonomy): Eukaryota > Metazoa > Chordata > Mammalia > Rodentia > Myocastoridae > Myocastor > Myocastor coypus. Next base: position 8,083 of record PVJA010025422.1, read on the forward strand.
ATTAATCAACTACAATTTTGTATATGCTTACATTTCTAAAGTTCTGTGCAAAAACGTGTAACTGCCTTTATCACATTCTATAGAGATTTATTAGAATATCAATGCTTGATAGATAATATCAATTCGAAGTCTAAGATGTTTTACACTCAGAAAGAGTGATGTTAAGCTCAAGTACCTATGTTATAGAGTAATAATATCAGTAAGCTTCTCTTCTGCAGGGTTAAGAATGTAAGTTTACAGAACAAAAATTAGAGGAAAAAAGGGGCCACAAGAACAGCCAATATTTCGGCCCTAGCCCTTCAAGGTCAGCGAGGACTCAGGACATAAGAGAACCTGTGTTGCGTTTACATGTTAGAGATTATGTAAGCTGTATGAAGCGCAGCTGCCGACTGTCAGGACCAACTTTTTCACAATTTATACAACCATACTCAGTGTTCAATAATCTGTGTGCCACTGAGGTCCATGAATGGCTTGTTTTCCTAGCCTGAATCCCAAGGTAGTCGCTTGTCTCCTTTTATTGTAATCTATTTCGCCTTTGATTAACATGGGCAAAACTCTCACATCCAGAACAGGTACCGTCATCACTTCTGTAAATTCAATTCATCTATGCTCTGGTGGAATCCCTTTTACTCGAATACTCTTGCTATATGGCTGGACGGAATACGAACGTTGTGTGGAACATTTTATCTTAGGAGAAAACCCCGTCCGTCATCCTGTTGTGTGGCACAGAGTCCTTGTGCCGGCAGGACAGAAAGCCCTTCTCACCACTGCCCTCAAAGTGCTGGTGTAACTTCTCTCCTTGGGAAGGTGGTCGCTGTAGCATCCTCCTAGGATGACCCTCCGTGAGGGAACGCTTTATAGGTGTGTTGGTGCTACCCTCTAGTGGTTATTTTTGTAAAGCAGAGAAGTGTAATTCCAAGTGAATGGCCTCTTTGAACACTTGTAAGAAAATAACGCGAAGAGTATGACTTCTGCATACACAGAGCTTAATTTTGTCTGTGAAACATACTTACTTTAAATAAAATACTTCTTGTAATTTTGCATAATGTTATTGTGCCTATAAAATTCTAGTTGTAGCAGTGGTGATTTGAAGTCATTCCTTGAAAGAAAGCCTTGAGTAGCCAAGAGTCACTGTAATAAATCTGATGCCCAAGACCTATGGTTAAGGTTCAGACTTACCCAGAGCTCCAGTTTACAGAAACAAACCTTACAATTTTATCAATTCTAACTATCAAATTCCTGTTTTTTATTATCAACAACAAGATGACTATTATAGATTTTAAAAAGTAGCATTCCAGAATTTCTTGCAAATCTGCGACTGAGACAGGCTGGTTCTTCAGTGTTCTAGCACGAAGCATAGAAGAAAAGCTGTGGCTTGCAATGCATTGAGAAGGAAGAGGGAATCCACAAGTCCAGACTTGCTCTTTTTGATAAAATTGCAGTTGTTTGTCAAGGGCTTTAAACAGCAGAGGGCAAAGCATCAGAAATGTTGGCTTTGCCGTCTCTTGGCAATAGGGTACCATGACTTAGAAAAGGATGTCTTCAGGTTCTAGTTTATTCTCCCTTTTAGAAAGTGATGAAACTGAAACCCTGAGCCAGTCTGAATAGTGTACTAAGTGTGATTAAAATAAATGGGTAATGTATTGATGATGGATTAGAAAATGGAATGTTGATCTGTTACAGAAGCCTAGTGTGTGTCTGTTCTGGGTCATGTTTAGTATCTACCATTCAGATATTTATAATAATCAAAACCCACACTCCTCTAATTTCCTCAAATATATATATATATATATATATAATTTTCAATGTATTTTCATAATTTTATGAGCTTCTATTTAAATTCTTCCACAGATTCTCTAGCTTAAGTTGACATTTGTACAATTCAGTTGTTTTGTTGTAGGTCATACATCACTTACTTCATTGGCCAGTGATGTTTTTTATGGAACAATGTTATATTTTTAAAAATCCACTGTGTTAATTATAGTCATCACTTCTTGTTTATTTTTTTTGTTTTTTAGCAAGCTGTTGTATTACAACTTGTGTCTAGAAGTCACCTCGAAGCCTTATGCAGTCATAGTGGTAGCTGGATAGAGTGTGACATTAAATAGATGATAATGACTTCAAAGATCAGGAAAGAGCCAGGGATATGTCTCAGCTGCGTGAGTGCCTGCCTGGCAAATGCAAGGGCCTGAGCTCAATCCCAAGTACTGAAAAAAAAAATCAGAAAACACAAATGGAATCATACTGCTATAAAATTCCTACCCTATTGTCAAAGAGAACAGTAATCATGGTATGTATGTATGTATGTATGTATGTATGTGTTTTGTATTTTAAGGAAGGGTCTACAAGGTGTTCAGGGTCTCACTACCAGTTCTGACTCAGAGTGATCCGCCTCGCAAGAGCTTGGATAACAGGTGTGCGCCACCACACCCCAGTCTCATTTGCTGCCCTGGGGGTGGGGGGTGGGGCTGGCAAGGCTGACCTGGGGATCAAACCCCAGGCCCCTGCACCTGCTTGCAGGTGCTTTAATCCTCTGAGCGATTGGGCGGACCCTAATAATTTTAAAAATGTTTTAAACCCTAGATGAACTATTCATAAAACAACAGAACATAGCAAGTAAGTAAAAAAATAGTGATAAAATGGATTCGGGAAAATTTAAAATAATCTAAAATAAGGAAAGAAATTTGAAAATTACAAAGACACATGGTCTCTCACATACTTGTCACTTTAAGAAAGAAAAAAAAACTACAGATATGATTTCTCAGAAAATTGAAACCAAAAGAATACCAGAGTTATCCCGTGACTGCATGTGGTCCCCCGGTTTCGCAGCAGGGAGGGAAGCCTGGGCAGAAGCTCGTGGGAATATTCAGCGGCTTCCAAGCTGCATGTGCAGGCAAGAGCTCTTGATCCCAGCACTAGGGAAGCGGAGGCCTGAGACTGGCCACAGGTTTGAGAACAGCCCAGCTGGCATAGGGCATTAAATGCCAGCCTGGTCTACAGTGCCACCAAACACAAACATGGGTTACCAGGGTTTGATCCCTGGTCCAGCAAGGCATCCCTGTGGCGCACTGGACCAATGACCAAGTTGGGCTTGGTGGCACATGTCTATTGTCCCAGTACCAGGGAGGCTGAAAAGTGGAAGATCACTAGGAGTCCAAGCTGTGTGATGAGACCCTGTATGAAATACATAAAATGAAAGAAAGATAAAGAAAGAAGAAAGAAAGAAAGAAAGAAAGAAAGAAAGAAAGAAAGAAAGAAAGAAAGAAAGAGAGAAAGAAAGAAAGAAAGAAAGGGGACAGACAGACAGACAAGAATTTTAAAAGGTCTTGTTAATCCCTGGCTTCTACCTTTAAATAGTATTACTCACGAAAACACAAGGGATACTTTGTTTCTCTTGTTTCTCTCTTTTTTTTTTTTTTTTTTTTTTGTCTTTTTGAGACAGGGTCTCACTACGCAGCTCAGGCTGGCCTTGAGCTCACTTTTGTAGCCCAGGCTGGTCTCGAACTCGCACCAATCCTCCTGCCTCAGCCTCCCAAGTGCTGGGATTACAGGCGTGCGCCACCACGCCCGGCACAAGGGATACTTTGTTTCTTGATGTGTTATATGGTAATCTTCTCACTCTCTGTAGAAAAATTTAGGGTCTGCTTTAGAATTCTACATTGACAGGGCAGTGCTTGGTCACTTATCCTGGTGAAGGTGTAATCCCAGGATTAGGATTAGCGGATCCTTCTGGTTTCTTGTGGTTACAGTTGAACTGCATGGTGGCCCTGAGAGCCTCCACCTCCGGCATGCAGGCCTGCACCGAAACCCCCTGCACTCTAGCCGGGCACCTCTCCTGTTTTCCAGATTCTCTGTTAACTGAAATCTGGGCATTTCTCATTTCATTTCCAGAACAATTTCCTGCATCCCTTTTAAGCATAAGGGGTTAGAGAGAAGTAGCGCTCCTTCTGTGGACATTCAAGCCATTTCCACACTTTCAGTTGTCTTTGCTCATCTGCTTTTGAGTCCCTGCAGGTTGTATCTGAGGCTTGCTTCATGCACACCAGCCTTATTCCATGAACTTCCTTCCGTTAACTTCTCCACCCACAGTATTTGCACCTCCACCTATCATCAGCTTGTATTAGTTTTTACAGTTCTATCTCTTACACTTAGTTTTAATTGTGCTCCTGAGAAAACAGAATTGTATGCATGAATTCACCATGCTAAGAATTAGGAAACAATTTTTATAGTAAAAATTAGTCTCTTTTGATTCTTTACATTAATTGTCCATCATAATCTTAAGTTTGCTATACTAATGCACGTACCTTATGGCAAGCAATATTTCCACATAAGGATATTTTCATCATTAAGCGAAAGAAATTGTTCTCTAGGCTAGTCAGTCACTTAATAAATGCATATATTCTGAGTTTTAATGTCACAAAAGTAAAGCGTCACCATTACAGTGGTAATTTTGAATTTTGACGTATAAACCTTTTGTTGCTGTTCTGTATATGTAAAAAAAAGTTCCAGAAATCTATTTTTTGAGTTGAAAAAGCTGAATTAACTACTAACATCTTGGCTACTTTGGACAGCTGTGACATTTTGCTGACTCACAGTGTTTCCTCACGTGTTCCTTTCAGGTCGCGGGGTGAGCATTCTACCACAGCCTGTCCTGCGGATGCTGCATGAGCATCAGTCCAGAGCTTTTCTTCCCTCTCAATAGACTCCACGGTCCACGGGTTTTGTTCTTTTCTGATCCACCTTCTTCAGCATCTTTTAGGAGTTCTTAAACCTGCTCTGTGCTAGAGAGATGAGATAATTTCACTTGTTAAATTTAAACTAAAAATGAAAATGAAAGAAGACTTTATTCAGGATCCCCAAGAAACTTCATGAGTTTTAATGGCTTCCCCCAATGGTCAAAGGCTGGCACCATTGCCAATCCCTCCATGGTGAAATAAACACTTGGCCGAGACTCAAAGCCCAGAGACAAGTGACGCTGCATGCACAGAAAAACTGGCTGAAGAAGTCTACAAAAGTTTTATGATGAAACTGAAAAGCATGAAGTTAGAGGCTTGGACTCTAAGGAGGGATGAATTAAGTGACTTATTGAAATATATTTGTGATGATAACGCTGTCAACTTCTAATTTAATTATCCTTCTTCTCTCTGAACTGTCCTTTCTTATATATCTATGTACACCTATAGCAGATTTAAACTAACTAATTTCTGTTGTAAGTTCCAATTTCTAAAGAATGAGTACACACCTGTGTCAAAGTGATTTCATTGGGATGAGAGAATGGAAGAGAAAGAAGAAAGAAAAAACAAAGAAAGGAAGGAAGGAAGGAAAGAAGGAAAAGAGAGAGATATGTTTATATACAGAACAGCTTGGATAATGGTGCTTCTGATTTGTGCTTGACAGGAACAATTAATGTTTACAGTTTTTCTCTCTCTTTTTAAAATTTTTTAGGATTTTTTGACCTGTCTTACAGGTTTGTGTCTGGTAATCTAGACAACTAATATACGATGTAACAACCATTATTCAATTCCTATAATTTTGTTTCTAATTTTTTAGATTACTTTGTGTATTCTCCTTAGAAATAAAAAGTAAACAAAATTAACAATTTATTTTATTTATTTTTTATTTTATTAATTTTAAAAAGAAATAACAACGTATAACAATGTGACCGTTTCAAAACACGTTTTTGTACATTTAAATATTTAATACAATGCATATTGTTGTCCTCCTACTAGTTATACAGAGCCCAGGGTGTAGATGTTATAATTTTTCAAATCATTACTGGTGCAAAAAATTTTCTTCTGGTTGAACTAAGACAAGGTAGTTGTATACATAATCCAATGTTTGATCATTGTGGTTATTGGTAAAATTGGCAATGTTGGAAGATGTAGAAGTCCCTTTTAGGTCCTCATTTTGATCCCAGAAATCAGTATTTGTAATCCCAAGTCACGTCATTGGAATCTCACCAAGGTAATTCCAATCTACCACTTCCCATGCAACCCACGGCGAAAGTAAAGACACTAAAACATATTTATAACTATTGGGGAGTCAAGGGGCTCTAATTCCAGCCACAGAGATGGTTCTCTGGAACTCCGAGAGCAATCCAAGGCCTCACCTGGCTTTATTCAGTGGAGGAGTGACTTGAGGAAGAATGACTGAGAATTGTGGGAGGTAGTGAATACTATGAGCTGAGCTAGGTGGGGGTCCTGCATTTACATCTGCCACCTGCAGAGGATATGCAGAGAGAGTAATCTGCGTAAGGCTATTTACATAGTATCTAATGTTTTGGGTAGTCTGGTGCTTCAGCTTTGATGTAATCTTTCAAGTCCCAGGAAGTCATAGCCTCTGTTTTGAAACTGCTTCCCAGCTGGCAGCACGGAGCATGGGCTCTTAGCATCGGCTCTTCGACCTGTCATGTCCTGGTTCACATTAAGAGGCAGCAGGTATAGGTTACCAGGGAGACATGCATACCACCTTCAAAGACTATCATCAAAATCTCAACTAGGCCAATATACATTGCTTAAGGCCAAATGAAAGGATAAACAAAAGTCCTAGCCAGCTCTTATATATCAATACAATGAAATAGGGCCAAACTCAGTCAAAATAGAGACAGTTGCTCTTCCTTCAAGGAGAGCTGGCTAGGCGGTCCTCCACAAGAAGATATTGATTTAAGCCTTTTATAGGTCAGCATTCTAATCTAGCTTTACGTTTTATGTCTTGTGGTTAAACTTTTCTGCTGGGTGGTTAAGGGCAATTTTAAGCAAGACCTGCATAGTAAAACAGTTAACTTTTATATCTCTCAAGGTCAGTGAAATCCCCTCAGGGTTTACTTTGGGACCATATACTGTGTTTTGCAGAACTGTTGTCAGTGTCAGCCATCTGGATGAGTCACAGCCATTGTTTGCTCTCTGTGAAGGCCTGAGAGAAGGCTTTCTCTCTAGGTGACTCTCCTTTGACACACTATGTATCTTCAATCCCTTTCCTCTGTAGCCCCATAATCTCCTTGAACAGAAAATTTGGGAAACCACTGAGTTATAGGATGTTATAGCTCATGTTCTCTTATGTACTGAATCCTCATTGACATTGAAGGGCTTGGGCCAAAATATTGGCTATCCTTGTAGCCCTTCTTTTTCTCTCATTTTTTGTCCATAAACTTATATTCTTAACCCTCCAGAAGAAAAGCTTAGTGATACTATTACTTTATAACATGGGTACTTGAGCATGACATTACTGTCTTTCTGAGTATCAAATATCTTAGACAACCTGAAATTGGTATCTTCTATCAATCACTGATACTCTAATAAATCTCTAAATAAAAGTGGTTACGCATTTTTACACATTTACAAATCTAAGTATATACAAAATTATAGCTGGTCAATTGTATGGCATTGTTCTAGTCTCTTACTCTCATTTAATAACCTTTTTTGTTTTCTTGTAAACCAACCATTTACTTGAGAGAGAGTACAGCAGTAACTGAAATTACATTAGAAGCAGCACACATCTAAAAGATCAGAATGACAGCCATTCCAAGCTTATTTTTACTGTTACATACTGCTATCCTCAGTGTAAAAACATTTTGGAGGTTCCTAGGATCATTATGTAATTCATTCTGTGTATGTAAGTACATGGTTTTGCCCCTGCCATGCTTCCTATCTTCTCTACTTGCAGTCACTTCATTGTTTGACACTTAAGTCCTTGATTTACATTCAGCTCTCTATTTTTATTTCTTCTTTAGAGATTTTACACTAGGGAGACTATATGATATTTACACATGTAGGTCTGGTGTATTTCACTTATGAGTATATGTTCAAGATGTATTCATTTATATATGAATCTTCCAGTTTATCATTGTTTATAGCTCAGTAATATTCCATTGTGTAAAAATACCACATCTTTTTCAACCATTCTTCAGATAATGGACATTTTGTTTGTTTCCAAGATTTGGCTATTACAAATTGTGCTGCTATAAATATAGGTGCACAGATATCACTATGGTAAAATATTTAACAATTTAAAAAGCACAAATTATTATTAAATTGTTATAGTTGTGTAAAATGCATCTCCACACATTTGATGCATGTAATTAGGATTATTCTAGTACCTGTTTTTGCAAGCGTAGGCTTTGTTATTTGATTGTATTTTCCATATTTTGATAGCTCAGTACTTAATAGTATAGAATGTGTTTGGCACCTCTGTGTTCTCCACTAGCAGAAAAGTGAATGAGCCCTGGACTAAGTGATGCCCATAGATCACTTAGATGTCTTCATTACTCACATAGCACATTAACAGGCAAACACATTCCCACACAATTTGATTTTCTTTAAGAGAGTTTCGTTTTTCTACTTAAAATTTAAATATATTTTTTACTGAGGTCACTTTGTCACATAGGGCAGATAATTCAATTTGGTTACTATTTCTTAAACTTTTTGTCCATAATCATTTGATTCTAAGAAACTTAGCATGTGACACTAGTCTTGCTTATAATTGCAATGTCCTGTTATAAATTTTTTAAAGAATATAATCATTTCCCACAATCTAAGATTTTATTGCCTTTTCTTTCTTTCTTTCTTTCTTTCTTTCTTTCTTTCTTTCTTTCTTTCTTTCTTTCTTTCTTTCTTTCTTTCCTTCTCTCTTTCTTTCTCTCTCTCTCTCTTTCTTTCTTTCTTTCTTTCTTTCTTTCTTTCTTTCTTTCTTTCTTTCTTTCTTTCTTTCTTTCTCTTAAATCAGGACCTTGCACTTGCCAGGCAAGCACTTACTCTACTGAAATATTTCTCTGGCCTCTCCTTCCCTTTCAAATATCAGCAAGTAAATTAAGTATACCATGCTCTCTTATCTGTCTTTTTATACTGTTTTAAGTAACAATCACAATAGTAAAAGCATCTTTAACTTTTTCTGGACTTTCTAAATGTGCAATTTAATTATAATTACAATTTTAATTTTCAAACTCTCATATCAAAATAAGCAGGTAACATGAGTGTCTTCAAATGTGACCAATCTGGCTTTGGTATAGTAACTAAATCCTGAGCTGCATTACAATACAAATCACAGCAGGAAAAGATGTGATTTGTGAAAAAATGAAGGAAAAGAACAAATAAATTTGCTAAAGCGATTTCTAGGATTTACTGAAGATTGTGCAGCTCCTCAGGCTGAGCACAAGCCCACTGATGTGTTTAGGGCAATGGGGTATTTTCCTCTGCAGTCTTCCTTCTGTCTGCAGGGCTCTCTTCAGCCTCATTGCCTTCATCAAGCTAACCGTACAAGAGTGGTCCAGATGTCCTCGATCCTGGGAGATCTCTTTCTCTGGCTACATGTCTGGGTTCAGTGAGTGACGTGATGTGACGTGTTTTCTCTCTCTCTCTCTCTCTCTCTCTCTCTCTCTCTCTCTCTCTCGCCCTCCCTTTCCCAGACACTTGGATCCGTGCCATATTGCTCTTCTGTACCTTTCCAGCTCTCTAGTTACTCCATACAGGACAGCGTGCTTTACCACAAGACCATGCCTAGAAAGATGCGAATAAAATGAAAATTTAAACATATGTCACTTTAACAAATACCACTGTCAATAAAACTTGGGGAGGGGGACTATGAAACATTCCAGGAGGCTAAATGTTATTGACCATTCAGGTCTTCTTTTCTTATAAAGATACAAGCTCCTTAAACGATCCTACATTCCATGCCCTTATACAGAGGGCAGGAGGTCTCTGAAATTACTATTTCCATTACATTCATTATAGATAAAAATACAGAAAGAAAATCATTTGAGTACCACAAGATTGCACTGTAGTTTCCTGCCTGCTCTGAAACCAAGGATTATATCTAAAATAGTGACTTGTGGTAAAAAGGGAAAATCTACTTCACCCTGGAGTGTGCCAATAAAAACATTCAGAGTGAAGCTTTGACCATGTGGAGATAACTGAATTGTTTGTTGGAAACACCGAGCCCACATTATGGTAGAGAGTAATGTGCAGTTCTCTTAGACACATTTCTATTCTCAAACTGTTAACAATAATGAAACAATAATTGTTTGTAGGTGCTGTGGGCCATGCATTAAGTTCTTGATTGACTCCTCAGATGGCCAAACATTCTGGAAGGGGCATTGGCATTGTTTTATTTTTTTATTTTTTACTTTTTATTTTTTGTCTTATTGAGACAGGGTCTCGCTATGCAGTTCAGGCTGGCCTTGAGCTCACTTTTGTAGCCCAGGCTGGTCTTGAACTCACACTGATCCTCCTGCCTCAGCCTCCCAAGTGCTGGGATTACAGTCTTTTGCCACCATGCCCGGCTGGCATTGTTTTATAGCTCAGGAAAATAAGGCCAATCAAATCTAAGTACAGAACTCAAGGTCATGGAAGGAATAACGGGCACAAACATGAAGATGATAAAATTTTGCTTCCTATTAAACTCTGCTCTTTTCAAAATAGAATGATGAATTCCTTACATGAGTCTGTTATTCCCCCTAATTTCCTTGTACCATTAACCATGTGAAGAAATGACATGTTCTTGGAGAGCACTGGAACTCACACTTCATAGCATGTCATGTGGGTTGGAAGGAAAGGCTGCTTGTGGTGTGGGGCCAGGCGCTGCTGGGCTCAGGCGCTGACACTGCCAGCTGAGCACAGAGCCTGAGAGTTGGGTGTCAGCCTCTGCATTGACCCTGCAGCTCTTCACAGTGAGAGGGTGAAGGGCACCCTTCAAGGATGTCGCTTGGGTGTGCCAAGGCAGGCTTCTGCCGTGGCGCCTTGGAAATATTCACCCTGCCACCATTCTTGGACCCCCCAAAATGAAATCAGACTGAGTTTTCTATAGAATCTCCTCACACATGCACTCTTGCTGAAAAATTCATGTTTTTTAAATAGCAAATATTTAAAACAGTTTCCTGCGAGATTTGTATGTTGTACTGACATAAAACAAATAAAATGAAGAGGCAAATAGTAACTAATAGAAAATATTAGAGAAGCAATAACTGAGAACATCACATTGTATTGAGGATTTTTAGTAAGTCTGATTTAGTAACAAGTTTGATTAAATAGCAAGGTTTCCTTTTTCACAGTGTTACTAAAGATTTGCATATTATAGAGAAGTAATATGGACAGACTTTATACTACAGTGACAAGTAAATTCTCTGGATGCACTTAACAGAAGCCACCTAATAATGATGCAGAAGCACCGAGAATGCCAGAAACATCAGTCCAGAGGGGAAACTTTAGTATCAGCCTGAGGCATAATAGTAGATTTACTTTTGAACTTCAGCTTTTCTACTTATAAACTCTATAGTGTTTGGGAAATCATTTATCCTCTCTAAGTTTTCATTATCTGTAACCAAGTATCAAGGAGATCAATATAAGATTAATTAAAATTGTGATCAGGTAACTCTTATGTGGCTGTTACTTATGCCATGTTCTGCTTTCACCAAGTACTTTATTTTATTGCCAAAAAAAAATCTAGTCTAGCAAACAAGTAAGCAAAGGGTTTATTTATGAATATCCTGTGAAAAGAAGAAAAAGAGTTATTCTTAACATCATCATTGTAAAATACCTAAATACATCCCTGGTTTACATTTTCATCCATTCTCTGAAAAAGCCACTCTGTGGCCTCCCACCCTATCCCAGTGTCTTAGTCACTATTCTGTCATTGCTGGGACAAATACCTGACACATAAGCTTAGAGAAGGAAAGGTTTATTTAGCTCACAGTTACTGGAGGCTTCAGGATGCTGCCCCTGCTTTATAGGGTCTGGAGGAGGGGCTGGGGTGCTGCCGTGTCCAGGATTATCTGCTCCATACCTCTAGAGACCGCCCCCTGGAGGATGGGGTAGGAAGAATCTTTGACAGCACCTGCTGTCAGTTTAACCATTGGTGCGTCTCTTGACCGTGTCCCTTAAGTCCTGTCTTGGTCCTTTAGCCCCGCCTCTTGAGCCACACACTTGACAGGCCCATGATTTACCTAAGGCTTTAGGTGGGTGCCATATTACTGAGTCTTTCGAATGTGAGATAAGTGAGCACTTTTCTTGATAATCAAATTAGGTGACTCATTACAGCATCAGAAAATGGACTAATACGGATCCAGCCTCAAGGTTTCACCTTAGAATTTCTTTTTACCATTAGTGCATCATGTCAGTCATTAGAGTTTCAAACACCTCACTCTCAGACAGCTTTCTTTTGATTCTCAAGTTCATTTTCTGCAGAATTCTCATCTCTACAGATCTTGACATTTGTAGGGTCTCCATCTACTAAACGACAACTTTTTACCTAACCCTCATTCCTTTCCTCTTCTTTCATCTCTTATCCACAGCATTACTTCTGCAATCCATCACTGTAATTATATCTTCACACATACCCTAAGCAAACATACCCTTATTTTTATCTTACTCTCCTGACAGTAATGAGTTAAACTCTACTCACTAATATCTAATTGCAGAAGAGCAGCAGAGTATGACTGGGATGTGGAAACGCAACACCATCAACACCAAACCCCTTTATCAGTTAGCCACAATAAGGAGCACAACCTACAGCAAGCACTAGTGGCATTTCTTGGCATCCTTCATTCTCCTGTCCTCACTCTCATGGATGGCTATTTCAAACCTTTGAATCTTCTCTGTCTTGAACTCATCAGCAGGAAGTCTCAACTTGACTCATTTTCACTGTCCTGAAGAAAGAGTAAGAGGTGGCCCAGCCAACCTCTGAAGTCACACATGTTGCTATGGTGAACGACATCTGCTAAAGCAAATATCTTACATGTGCATACACACATACACACTATGGGACACTATTCTTTAATTCCTTGGCCTATTTTGTTAAAACATTTATTTTTTAACTCCAGCTAATAATGATCGCTACTGTAGGTGTTCAGTGTGTATATAATGAATGCTTTGCTAGCATTAAGGAAAAGAACTTTTTCTCTCGCCAAGATATTTCTCTCGCCAAGAGAATCTACTCATACCTATATAATATACCTAATAAATCCAAATTTAATACATTTTCTAACCAATAACGCTGATGGCACTGTGCACTAGAACACCTAAGTTTTATCAACATGAAGGCATTTCGGGATGCACTTATAGACTTATATGCTTCCCTTGTGGCATATTTAGAAGCAAGCAAAAAATATTTTACACTTAGTAATTGTCTGAAAAATGACTGATTTTATTTATTCATGTTAAAATCAAAACATTATTAAAATTAAGGGGGTTTTTTGTGTTTTTTTTTTTTTTTTTTTTTTTTTACTTAATGGCAATTTTTACATAAAGTCAAAGATTTCATTGTTTTCATTTGCATCCAGTTCAGATTCTTCATCTATCGTTACTTTGCCTTAATACGGTCGGTATGTTACCTGTTCAGTAATTTCCCTCCAGATAACTAGCATTATATGAATAAACAAATTAATAAACATCATACATTTGATGTGAAATTATATTCAGATTTATCAATGATTCTGAGAATGTATTTGTTGAATAATATTGTTTAAGTTTTGTTGTTGTTGTTTTGTGATACCTTATGACCCAATGTTTGCCTGGTAGGCACTTACTGTATTGAGCTATCTCCTCAGCAAGAATACTGTTTAATTTTTTAATGAAGCAATTTCTAAAATAAATTAGTCAAGGTCTTTCTTTTATTGTCACACAAATCATTTACACTGTGTTGGAAGAATCTAGATTCCATTTAAATAGTTTGAAAGGCACACCATTTCTCCCTATCAGTCTACATTTTCAGCTGTCATTTGTTATTGTAAGATTTTATTTTTCATTCGGGTCAAACTTTCTGTTTTAAGAATGTATATAATTGGAATATTTTATTGATGTTGGTGGAAAAGTTCAGAATATTAGCTCTTGTTGAAGATGAATTAGATATTTTCACTGGATTTTTCTTCCAAGATCAATCATGCTGATTCTTTGGATCAATTAAAGCCATCATTTTTGTGCAAAAGGCACAGCCAAAACAATAAGATCAAATGCTAAAATGAATGGATGATAAGAATCTAATACATCTAGGTAATAATAAATTTTAAAAGCTCACTATTTCAAACATCTTCCCTAAGAAATCCATCGTAGAGAGACTCATTCAGAGATCAAATTACTCTAAGTGAAAAAGTGCCTGGGATTAACATAACAACCAGGTGGACGAGAAGAACCCAGTAGGCTGGCTCTTCTCCTTGCACCATGGAGAGGAAGCCAGCATGGGAAATTCCAGAAACTCAGCAATCGACCTGGTCAGGTAGCCAGGATGTCATATATGCTGTAATCACTTGTTCTCTCTTCAATAACAATATTGGGAAACTCTGGGGTGATAACATCACCACAGCCCTACACCTAAACACTAAGATGTAAACAAACAGAAACCAGTATTACACTTCCAATCGATTGCAAACAAGAATTTTGGTCTAAGAATCTCCTACATACAGAAGATATCCTGAAGAACAGACTTTTCCTAGAAAAGCTTTGATGTTAGTGATATACCTACCTGCTATCAAAAATCACAATGTTCATCAGAGAAAATAAATAAAAATATGTTTTTGTAATATAAAATGCCAAGATGAAGGAGCAAAAGGCAATCTCAGATGTCTAGCCCACCCAGAACAAGTCTAGGAGAAATCAGCATAGAAGAAAGTACAAGTAACACACTTTAAACTTCTGAAATGGTAGAAACTGTAGTAAAGAAGCAACTCCAGAAGGCTAAAAAGGAAATCACGTCAGAAATAATCTCTCTGGTAAAAACAGAAATGGCAACTATACTTTAAAAATTACTGAGCATAACTAACAGAGGCATAGATGTAAAAAAAAAAAAAAAAAGTAGCACAGCATAGAAAAGTGATGAAAATGAACCCTGAATGAACAATATAGGAAAAAAGTAGAAAACAATAAGCAGATTCAAGAATATATGCAGGTAATTAAAACTTCAATTATAAGCTGACGAAACTGCTTTAATGAAACTGAAAACACACATTCAGACCTTGAAGACATTGTTGCATCTAGTGACCATGAAAGGAAAGATCTTGTAAAAACAATAAGGAGCCAGGAAGTAATAATTCAACAGCTGCAAGATGTCGCAAAAAATTATATATGATATTGATAGGTATCCACAAAAATGTAAGAGCCAATACAAAGGGCATAAAGAAGTGATTTGTAGAGGCAATAGCAGAAAATTTCAAAAACGTGGAAAAAGAATCTGATGTAGAGACAAGTGAGATAACCAAAATAAGTCCACACCCAGACATGTAATGATCAAAGTCCCAGAAATTCTGCACAAGATCCCAGAAATTCATCTCAAAATCAGACTATTAAAAGCTTGAGAGAAAAGAAACAGATTACATACAGAGGGAAGCCTAACAGAATCATAGGAGACTTCTAAACACAAACCAAGAAATCAAGAACTTGGAGTGAAATATTTTAAGTCCTCGAAGAAAACAACGTCTAACTCAGACTGATATACCCTGAAAATCTATTTTTCAAAGTTAATGGAGAAATATGTTACTTCAACAACACACAACACCCGAAGAAATTCATGATCACCAAACCAACTCTACAAAAACATTGACAGATATTCTAGAAAGAGACAAAAATGGCAACAATTCCAAATGTTGGAATGTCAACAACAGGGAGGAATGAAGAAACAGGGCAAACAATTACATAGAGGGGAAGAGTTTTACCAATAGCAGGAAAATAACATGACAAAGGTAAGCAAATACATACCAGTTTTAACTATTAATGGAAATGGCCTCAATTCATCAATCAAAACAAATAAACTATGAGAAAGAAAGAAATAAAATCCAAAATTAGGCTGTATACAAGAAACACATCTAGTTCAAAAGCAAATTCATACAGCTGTCAAAGGACTGAAAACAATTCCCCAAATGACAGGAATCCATAAAAAAGCAGAGATAGATACTCTGGTTGCCGACAATGTGAACTTAGAACCAAGAATGTTCAAAAGAGATAAAGAAGGGCAGGCGTGATAGCTCAGTGTCTAAGTACCTGCCTAGCAAACACAAGTTTTTAGGTTTGATCCGAAGTATTCCATGCCATCCCAGCCCTAAGCCCCATGTGTGCAGTGGTGGCCACATATGTAATTTCAGCACTGAGGAGGCTGAGAATGGAGGATAGCTGTGTGTCAGAGCTGTGTAGCAAGACCTTGTACCAAATCAATCAATCAATCAATCAATCAATCAATCAAACATTAAAATAAATTTTAAAGTAGGAGATAAAGAAAATCACTACATACCTGTTAGGGCAAACCTACAAGAAGAAGAGATAACAATCATAAAAATACATGCACAAAATATGGGAACAACCAGCTATATAAGACAAATATAAATAGACATGAAATGTAAAATAACTAATAGCATAATAATAATAATAGGGGAACTTAACATCCCATTGTCAGGAAGAAATAGGTCAACTAGACAAAAAACAGCAATAAATTAACACAATTGAACCAAATTTGTGAAAAAATACACTTAGATGTTTATAGAGTGTTCCACCCAACAACAACAGAGTAGACCTTTTTCTCAGGTATACACAGGATATTCTTTAAAATACATCATATATTTAGTCCATGGAATATGCTTAATTAAATGCAAAAGAGTTGAAGTTATCCTATAGATATTATATAACCATAGTGAAATGAAATTGCAAATTAGTGACAAGAAACTGTAAAAATTCCATAAACACATGGAAATTAAATATTCTACGGAAAGATCAAGGCAAACCTAAATACCAATGAAGAAAGGAAATTATAAAGATCAGAGCAGAAATTAACACAAATAAGATGAAAACAGCAATACAAAAAATGAATTGAAAAGTTGTTTCTTTGAAAGAATAAACAAAATTGACAAACTATTAACCAAATATATAAAAAAAGAAAATGAATAAAAATCAAATTCATGCAATAGAGAATAAGATGGGTGTAATTACTATAGATCCTGTGGAAATTTACATGATCATCAATACTTAATTTAAAGACTTTCACTCTCATAGCATGGAAAACACAAAAGAAATAGACAGATTCCTTTGGGGGGCAGGAGTGACTGGGGATGGAACTCAGGCCCTTACACTTGCCAGACAAGTGCTTATTTTACTGAGCTATTTCCCCAGACCCAAAGATTCCTACATATCTATGAATTGCCACAGCTGAATCAAGAAGGTATAAACACTCCGAACAGCATACTATCAGTCAGTGAAATTTAAAATATAATTTAAAATTATGATACAGAAAAGCCCAGATCCCAATATTCACCACTTAATTCTTCAAGAAATTTAGAAAATTTAACGCAAATACTCCCCAAACTACTGAGTGAAATTGAAAGAGAAACAATTTTCCATAACTCACTTCTACCAAAACCAAAGAAAGAGTCAATAACTAACTATAGGCCATTCTCTCTAATGAACATAGATGCAAAAATCCTGAAGAAAATACAAGCAAATAAAATGCAGCAAATCATCAAGAAGATTATACACCATGACCAAGTGCAATTTACCCTAAGGGTATAGGGATGGTTCAACATATGCAAATCAATAAATACATCAACAGAGCCACAGACAAAAACCACACGATCCTTTCAATAGATGAAGAAGAGGGTTTTGACAATGTTCAACACTTACGCATGATTTAAAAAATAGGAGTTGATGTCTTTACCCCAATCTGCTTTAAAAAAAAAAAAAAAAAAAAAAAAAACTATGACAAAGCAATAGCTAACATAATACTAAATGGACAAAAACGGAAAGTTTTCACTCTAAAAATCAAGAACAAGATGAAGAAGCCCAATATCACCACTTCTTTTCAATATAATTCTGGAAACATTAGTTAGCCAAACAAATAAAAGGAATAAGAATAACAAAGGAAAAAATACAATTATCATTATTATTATATGGCATAATATTCTATGTAGAAGACACGAAAAACTTCAACAAAAGACTCTTAGAATTAATAAACAAATTTAACAATATAGCTTGACACCAAGTCAGCACTCAAAAATCAAGAGCATTTTTGTATACAAACAACAAATCCACTGAGAGAGAAATTAGGGAAACCTAATTACAATAGTATCCAAAAAAGTTAAATGCTTAGAAATCAATATAACGAAAGAATCACAATACTCTGACAAAAAAGTCAAAGAGGATGTCAGAAAATGCAAAGACATTTCTGGTTCACGGATCTGAAGAAACTGCATTATGAAAAGGCCAAGTTCCCAGAACTGTTATGCAAATTTAACATAATTGTAATGAAAATACCATTATCATACCTCACAGATCTAGTGAAAACATTCCTAAGATTTATCTGATACCAGAAGAGACCTAGAATAGTGCAATTCCAGGCAACAAAGGCGAGGGAGGAAGCATCGCAATCCCTAACTTGAAGTTATACTACAACGCTACTGTTATAAAATGAGCATGGTATTTTAATAAAAATAGACCTGAGGACAAATGGAACAGATTAGGTGATGCAGAAAGAGCTGCAAACTTACTGAGCCACCTTATTTTTGACAAAGGGGCCAAACATGTTCACTGGAAGAAAGAGAGCTTCATCAATAAATACTGCTGAAAAAACTGGCTGTCCATACCCTCCAACTATAACGAGACCCATGACTATCACCTTGCACTAAACTAAAGTCAAAATTAAATAATGATGCAACTATTAAAGTAGAAACTCTAAATCTACTGGAAGAGATAGTTAGTACAAATATAGAGAGAAAAGATATAGGGAGTTTATGAATAAAATCCAACTGCAGGGGGAATACTTCAAAGAAACTGGGATTGATCTTATTAAAAAGCTTTTGTACATCAAAAGAAATCACCAACAGAGTGAAAAGACAACCTACAAATCAGGAAAATATTTTAACCAGCAGCCCTTCAGGCAAAGGTCTTTTACTTAGAACATATAGATTGCGAAAATAATAGGTCTGCAAAATTTAAAGATCCAGTTTAAAAATTGTACATCTGAGATGAATACACACTTTTGAGAAGAATACAAATGACAAATAAATATGTGAAAAAATATTCAGCATCATTATCATTCAAGAAATGTAAATTAAAACAACATTGAGATTCTATCCCACCCAGAAATAATGGCTATCTTCAAGAAATCAACCTATAACAAACGTTGAATTACTGTGGGAAAAATGGAACCCTTCTCCATTGGTGGGACTGCAGACTGCTATAACTACTAAGGAAATAACTGGAAACTCCTCAAAAATCTAGGATTAGATGTGTCATTCAACATAGCTATATGTCTTCTGGTTATCTTTCCATAAGTAATGAAAATATACGATAACATATGTGCATCCATGTTTATAGCAGCACAATTTATAATAGCCGTATTTTAGAAAAACCCAAATGTCTATCAACCAAGGAATGCATAAAAAAGATGTATTTTTATGCAATGGAGTACTACTCTGCTATGAAGAAAGATAAACTTAATTATTTTTATAGCTAAATGGATAACAACGAGAGACCATCCTCATAAGCGGTCCTTAGTTTTCAGTCCATGTACAGTGCACATGATCTTTAGTTTAACTTCCAGTACAGTTAGTTTTCTCAACAGGTATCTCCTGAGGCTGGTCTTTATGGCAGCATTCTCATTAGTGTCCTAGTCTCCTGAGCTCTGACTGGTATCACACATAAATCACTCATTATAACATCCTAAGACTTCTCTAATCTACAACCAGTCATGATTTCCCAAACTCCTCCAGCAAATTAGTTCCATGGCCTTATAAACCTTATAAACCTATAACTTTATTCTGTTATAGTCATCAGTGTCTTCACGCTCACTGCTTTCTTCCTTAGTCACTTCCATATCTCTGAGACAAAACACACAAACAAACACAACTTAAATGAGGAGAGTTTTTTTAGTTCACATATTCACTGGGTTCAGGCCATGTTCAGGAAGCATGGACGTAGGAACAGCAAAGTCTAATGGCATGGTACAGGAAATCTGTTTATCCTATAGTGGCCACAGAATAACAAGAGAAGGAAGAGAATTCACCCTCTCTTTTCCAGTCATACCCCTAGTGACCCTCCTCTTTTTAGTAACCTTCTCTCTGAACATGAAATGTTGGGGGCACATTTTAGATCTGAACTACAAGGACCTAAGCCAGTAGTGTGTATGTTTTTAATGCTCTCTATACTGATAATTGAGGGAAAGTGAATATCCCCATTACCAATGGTAATGCGGTGATAATGCAACCTGCTGTAAAAGACACCATTATCATATATAAAGTAATATACTTGTTAAAAAAGATTAAGAAATCCACAAAATCTATAGTCTTATAATTCATTATTGGTTGGGAGAAATGAGAACAAGTCTTTCAGAATGTAACTGCAGTCGTAGGAGTTACTTCTAGCCCGTCCAGGTTGGTCATCTAATCTAATTACGTAATTAGTATAATAAAAGGTATGATAGAAAAATACAGTGTGTGTTTATGTTCTAAAAACTTGTTGACATGAGTTTCTTTTTCAAAATACTCCTACTTGTAATCATTCCACTTATCCATTACTTTTGCCATTTTATGAAGCACTTCCAGAAGTTCTCTGAGAGGCTCTTTAGTTGTCCCATTGTTGAAAGCTTCAAAGCCTGAATCCATGCAAAATAGTTTCATGTCATGGTGATTGTAAGTTTGAGGAAGATAAAGGTTGCATAGTGTAGATTCAGCAAATAAGTTCCATGTTGTGGTACTAGGTTTGAGCTCAGAGCCCTGTACAGGCTAGACAAGCACTCTACCACTGAGCTACATCCCAGCCCTAAGTTCGATGATGGCATCTTTCAATGTTTTACAAAGGTGCCTTCCTATTGGATGCCACCTGGTAGAAACAAGTGTCATATTTTTGAATCACAAATTGTGAAGGCACTCACAAAAGGGGAGTCCAGCACTGCTTCAGAAAGTGTTAAGAATGAGGGCTAAGGATGTGTCAAGCAAGGGGGAGATTTTGCAGGTGAATGATGGAAGTATGTCATTCAGTGTAATGCATTCTTTGATTGACACATCCCTTGAGTAGTTTGATCACTCCGTGTGTGATGTCCATGAACTCTGAGGGTTTCTGTTTTGTAGAATCAAGTTTCAAAGGTCTTCATGCCATTTTTGTTTAAAAGACTCAGTTCTGCACTGCCTATACTTAGAGTTCAAAATGGTCATCATGTGACTGGCAGAGGTGAGGACCACGGAGGAAGCCCTTGCTCTTCCTGGAGTGTTTCTTCTCCTGAGGAGATGCTCCCGCTCTTCCCTGTGCCCTCCCGAGTCGGACTCTGCATGCACATCTACATCTGGGAGATGCGTGATTACAGATGTTGTACTGCCCAACTTGGAGGAGGTACATATTCTGGTAAACTTTTTGTTCTGCATGCTTTTTTCAAATATTTTACACTATATTGTGCTCCATTTTAATTCATTAATTTTAACCTTTTAAATTATTTAGTACGTTCTTGCAAAAATGCCCACATTCATTTGAATTATGAATAGTCTAAATTTTGTAGGTACACAAATAAAAAAGCCACTTGCCAGAAACAACTTCCTTCACGTCCACTGTGGGTCCGTTCCATGCATGTCAGCGTGTCCTGCAGGCCCTGTACAGCCATTACTGCTTGGGGAATAAGAGATCACTATAGATCTTTTCTCACGCAGTTGTAAAGTTGTGGTTGTTTTGTCTTCCTTCATTCCTTGTCCTAAGGGCTTTGGAACATGTGTCTGTGAGATTCTGAGGGGAAAGTCTGATCCATGGAAGGTCCAGTCAGTTCATAATCTCTTTTTCTTCCTGGCCTTGGTTTCTTTTTACCTCTGTTCTGATAAAGTGAACAAGGTCAGCACCTGCTCTGAAGTTTTCTCTTGGTTTTAATTGTCCTCTGTTTGTCCATGTGCTTTTATGGTAAGCCTAGAGGATGGCCTTCCCTACTGCTTAATAACCAACACTTCCTTAGCCCTGACAACTCCATACTAAAAGCCAAAAACAAAGCAAATTAAACTTCCAGTGGCTTGGCCTTGTGTTGATGGGCTCTCTAAGTCAGCCATCAAACGTCAAGCAGCAAAGTGGTGGAAGCTCAGCTTCCTTACATGGGACTCCCCTAGCTCAGACAGGCCTCACTTGCACAGTCTCACTCTGCCTGTTAAAGCCATAGCTGCACAGGAGTTCTGGGGTCTCTCCTTGGTTGGTTGTGGTATGTCACACTTTGCATTTTGTGTGTGTGTGTGCGTGTGTGGTACCAGGGACTGAACTCAGGACCTTGAGCTTGCTGGGCAAGTGCTTATTCTACTGAGCTATCTCCCCAGCCCCGGTGAGCCTTTTCCATCCTGCTTCATAGGCACACAGAAAACATCAAGTACATTGTTTAGGCAACAGGGTAGCTCAGGGCTAGTGAGGTAACTCAGTGATCTAAAGCACCTGCTTAGGTAAGCTTAGGCAAGCTCAGGGACCACAGTACAACAGTTTATCCTGGTACAACATGCCATGCCAGCTCTCCTCCCCTGGAAGGGCTGAGCTGGCCATAAATAATAAATAAAGCAGATGGCCTTATTTCCTTGACCATGTCTCCTCCTTGGTTAAATTTTTGTCTCATAAAAAGAATTTTTCGGCACCGCTGTGAGCTGAGCCTGCGCGCCCGCTGCGGGTAAGCTCTCTGCGTCCCTCTGCCCCACCTCTGCATTCCCGAGACTAACTTCCTGTTCCAGCCCAGACCCAAACCACACCGCTGGGAGTTGAGCCCGCGTGCCGGCTGGGTCA